>PVJI01017770.1:20671-34971 GCA_004026765.1 Micronycteris hirsuta | reverse complement strand
ACTTAACCAGAGACATTGAAATTAAGAACAGTCTAACAATAGCCAGGGGGGAGGGGGGAGGGGACAATGGGGAGAAGGGTTTTCAGGAACCACTGTAGAGGACACATGGACAGAACCAAGGGGGAGGAAGGTGGATGGGGAGGGAAGTGGGGTTGGAGGGGGAGGGAGGAGGGGAGGGGAGAGGATGCAGATAACTGTAATTGAACAACAATAAAGTAATTATTTAAAAACAATAAATAAAAAAATAAAAATAAATAAATAAAATAAAAACATGTAAAAGTAAGTTTATGCAGTCTTGAATATAATCACTTCTTCACATTCTCAGGGTGTAAAAGAAGAGGAGTTGGCTTTTAAAAATCAATACACAAGCCTAAACCTAATGGAGTATCCACTGGAACCAGTTCAGTTAAACCACAGAGTCCAGTCCCAACATGGTTCTCAATAGAGCCAGATTTCAATGGAAGGAACCCACCAACCCACCTCCCAGGAAGGCTGCAGAGCAGGCCCAGTGAATAGAATCCAGGCCAGTTTTAGGATGAGCCAAATTCTACATGAGAGCAGAAAGAGATATGGCTCTAAACACCAGTCCTGGTTCATTTTTCTACACTGTTTACATGTAGAGTTTATAAAAGTCTGGAATAGAGAATTCTAAGAGTCTGAGTGTCTCAGGGGAGCAGCAGGAGCCATGACAGGAGAAGAGGAGTAATGGAGATCACCAAGCAGGAGGTGAGGGATGTTTCTGAATGGAATCTGTCCTGGCTGGTCAGGCAAGGGAAGCAGGGGTTATTTTGATCAAATTATTCTAGGGACAGGACACCTTAGACCTCTGGGCCTTAGTATTTTCCTGTGTGTAATGAGTGTGAAGAAGAGGTTTTATGGTGAAAGGGATGCATTTTCTTCCAATGGCATGCTGTCCTGATGAAAGATAGGAGCAGGTTTCTAGGTGAGAGGCACTCACATGGCCTGGTCTAGGCCAAGTGACCAAGGTGACACCAGGACACATCAAGCTTCTGGTCACACTAGGGCCTACACGACCGGCTTCACCTGAGTCCTGGGACTCCTCTGTGTATCTCCAGCCACACCACAGGGGTGGGACTCACGGGCTCAAGAATGTCCAAAAATAAACAAGATAAATTTGGTTCACTTTTTAACTATTCACATATACCATATGACAATTTGAGTGTTTGTAGAAATTTTTTAAAAAGGAAGGTGTGCAGAGGGGATGGGGGAAAACTATATGCATGGGATAATCAATATTCAATATTTCCATATTAAATAAGCTAACTCAAATGTCAACATTTCATAGCCAGTCAGATGCAATGTTATATTTATAATATCCTTGTTTATTTTGCTACTAGAGACTGATTTTTACAAGCCTGCATTCTGGATTACATTTTCTAAATTCTAACTTGGATCTGTTGTATAAATCAGAAGCTCACACTTTCAAATATTACTTAATCATTAATGACTTTCATGGGTACAATTTAAAACACATAAACACTATTTAACTTTGCCTTCAGTACACAATGGAGATAGAATAACTTCTCAAAGTACTCATATCTACAAAAGTAAAAACCCACACCTACTTTAATAATGGCTGTCTAATAAGTGAACTTGGAGCAATAAATACACTTGCAGCACCTTTCATTAAGAAAAAAGTAGAATCACATGCAGATGTGATCTGCTGTCATGACTCATCATTTCCCTAATCCTCTTCACAAAAGTGGGGGAAAGAATCTAAGTGAAACATTAGCTCAAAGTTCACACCGAAATCTTGCAAAGTAAAAATTCCAGCTTCTGTTTTTTAGTTAGTAGGAAAAGTCAAACATTGACATCACTTATAACTGTGAAGGTAATAGATGAAACTTTTCCCTAATCTGTACCTCAGTGCCAGATATCTGAGGCACAGGTGTCAGCTGTATAGACTTGAGACTCCATCTGAAATTTCTGGAAGATAATGGGCATAAAGGTACTCAGGACAGAACCCAACAAGCACTCTGCAACTATTAGATTCTCTTCCCATTTTCCTTCTAACATTACTAACTCACCTGGTCATAATTAAGTCTTGTTCCCTTATGCCTTTAGAACTTGAAATAAAATACAAACAAAACCCACTGTCACAAAATATTCACAAACAAGAAGAGCCAACTCTTTCCACTCTTTTAAGTGCCCTGTGTCTATGAAAACCATTTTCCTTAGCTCTACCCGCCCCCATCTACCTGTAAGTCACCAAGGTGGTCCTCTGTATTTTGTCTGCATGGCATCATGTGCCCCTCACAAGGATCCCCTGCGTTAGCCTTGCAGGGATCCAGAAGAGATTTCCAGGGATCCAAATACCATGATTTAGAAGGGAAATATTTACTCCCGAGTACGATCAAATACCATGACAGAAAGTGAGTAGTGTAAAATGACACTACCATAGGATGAATCTCTATGTCATTCATTTTTTAATGATTTAATTTTTATTTATTTATTTTACTTCCTGTAAAATGTTTAGTTTTTTCTTTTCTCTCTTTTAATATCCAAAATCTATTTATTTATTTTTTATTGTTGTTCAAGTGCAGTTGACTCCATTCCCCCCACCATTTGCCATCCCCACCTCCTACCCTCTATTCTACTTCCCTTTGGCTTTGTCCATGTGTCCTTTATACATGTTTCTTGACAACCCTTCCCCCTTTTCTCCCCATTACCCCCTCCCATCTCCTCTCTGGTTACCGTCAGTTTGTGCTTAATTTCAGTGTCTCTGGTTATATTTTGATTGCTTGCTTGTTTTGTTGATTAGGTTTCACTTATAGGTGAGATCATATGGTACTTATCTTTCACTGCCTGGCTTATTTCACTTAGCATAATGCTCTTGTGCCATTATAGTTGTCCCAATTTTTCCTCCTTTCACCTCTCCCACCTAGCACCCCCTACTCCCTTCAGTGATTCCCCCTCCTTTGTTCATATCCATATCTATGGGTCATGAATATAAGTTCTTTGGCAACTCCATTTTCTACACTTGCTCTTATCATCCCCTTGCCTAATGTGACTTGGTTATAATACCCTACAATCTTGACCCCCTAGTCTTATTATCCTGTTTTTTGTTTTTGCTGATACTTTGTATCTCCTTTACCATGGCTGATCGATTTAAATTATCTCCAGTCTCCTTTTGTGTTAGGTGTATGCTGCACACCTAATACAAAGTAATATTGAATGTAAACTGTAATTGTTAAAAATGTTAAAAATAAATAAATAAAAACCTATATCTACACTCTGCTTTACACCCATTGGCTAATTTGTCACTAATGCTCTGATGCACAAAAGTTTTACTTTTTATTTAGGAAAAAACATTGAAAAATTAATATTCAATATTTCACTTTCTGAGAAATATTAAAATACTGAAATATTGAGAAAATTGAAATATTTCAAGTTTCTGAGAAATTTCTAAAAGAAATTTTTTTCCTGAGTCACCTAATGGCCTCTATTACATTTCATATCTTTCCTATAAAGTATCTCATTTCTTCACTCAACCAATATTTATTGAAAGTCTACCAAGTACCTGGCATCATAGCCGCCAAGTACTGAAGCTACAAGAGTGAATAAGACAGGTGATCCCTACTGTCATGGAAATTCTATTCTAGTAAGGAAGACTAAAACTAAGCAAGCAAAAACTGCTCTTAAAATTCTCTGAAAAGATGAACAGGTGTGATGAAGATGAATCAAGCAACTGGAAGAAGAGGTCCTCTGGGGAGCAGAGCAGTCAGGAAAGGCCATTTCGCACTTTGAGGAGGTGGCGTGTGAACTAACACTTGACGGACAAGAAGAAGCAACTGTGCCAGGGGCTGGAGGAGGAACATCTCAGGGAGTGAGACTAGCTAGTGATCTCTTCCTCAGAGGATCTTAACTAGTGCCCCGAGGAAGGAGGGCCTTATGGTTTAGGCATGATCACTTTTCTGAGGTCCTCTTCTGTCAGCCCTGATGGACCATCCAGGAACAGGTCTACACCTTGACCCAGGTACACTCTCACACTGCCTGAAGGTGACCTGTCATGTCATGCCCACCAACACATCAACACGTCCCTCCAGTGTTTAAAGAACTCACGTGGGTAAAGAACTCATTAATGGGTGACAACCAAAATTTGTCACATTGACTTTGCTTTCTGAAACAAAATCAGAATGCACAGTACCATGGTGACTTTCAAGCTGTACTCTGCAAAGACAGAGGTGCACTCAGAGAACACCTTTGCATGAGGCCAAGAAAGCGATGTTCTGCCTCACTGCAAGCCCTTTCATCTGTGCAATGTATTAAAATCTGTTCATGATTTCATTTAATGAGTTTTCTGAGTAAAAAGGATTTAAAAATCCATGGTTTCCACACTGTTCTAGAAACTTTAAATGAATTTAAATCTCCCAAATACGGGAGGAGATGTTGGCACATGTTTTGGGGTTCTTCCAGGCCACCTCCTATTTTTCCATTCACTAAATCTAAATCATTTCTGGTTCCCTAACTCATACCCCTTTCGGCTTTATCCCTTGCATCCAGTTCTCGCTTGGCTTATGAACTATCTGATGAGCCAAATTCTTCCTGCAGTCTTTAGGACAAAAACAAATAAAGCAAAACAAAATAAAACCCCTTACAATTAAAATACAGCAATCTTTGATGTATAAAGTTAGCTGAATCCAAAACCAAACATTTTTAACACGAATTCTAAGGAAGTTACTGATTTTTGGTAGGAAAAATTTGAGAAAAATAATTAAAAATTCAACTTGCCAACTTTTCAAAATAAATATGTAAAAAATAAATCAAAATGCATAGGATAGTTTATTATGATCCTCTCTTTTAAGAAATACACCCCCCACAATCTCTTTACTCTGGAAGGGCAAAAATAAAGGACAATATCAAGGATTGAAAGGAGAGATTAAAAAAAAACAAAGTCTGAAGAAAGTAGACACAGGAGAGCTGGACTATTGAAGATAAGTTTTGTTTTGTTTTAAAAAACATCATCTTTTAAACTTTCAAAAAACTGCTACCTCTAAAATGACTAATCAGATATTCCACATACATTTCTTTTTTTTAAAATTACTTTATTGTTGTTCAATTACAGTTGTCTGCATTTTCTCCCCTCCCCTTCTCCACTTACATTTCTGTACAGTGATTTCAGGTCAGCCATCTATGAAATAAGGATCCTGTAGAAGGCATCTGTCACTACTTTTTATGAAAATTTTGTCAATGACTCATTGCATTCCAAGTCCAGATGGACTGGTCCCTGCTGATTTGCAGCGCAGAACTTCACAGCTTGCTGGACTTTCCTTTCATAGTTAGTTAAAAGGCACAAAGGAACAAGGGGACTAATTTTCAGCTATCACAGATGCACAGGCACCCCAGAGAAGACACGATGCTTAAGCATGTTGGAGGTGATCCCTTAACATCTTGGTCAAATTTATTCACCTGTGTGATTAATTCATCTCTGCAGTGCAATTTCCAGTTCAGTAGTATGAATTTAAAATATAGTTATATTCTGGTTTCTAACACAGTGCAGTGAATGAATAGAATTAAAGTCAGCTAAGTCACTTAGAAAATTAGTGAAAACCTCAGATTCATAAATCAACATGATTTATATATGCAGTGAAACCTAAGGAAATTATCTGTTATTTAATTCTAAAATGAACAGACTTGAAGGCATACCCAAACTATCCTTCATTTGAATTATATAGAGCTTAGGAAACCAATATGTATTCTCACAAAACAAGAGCAGGAATTACTGGCCTGTCTGCACATGAGCTGCCTATTTGTACATGGAAGGCTTTTGCTAACCACCATAAATCTATTTTTACAACCTACCCAAGCCCAGTTGATTAAATGAGTTTCCTCAAACACTTGATATAGAAGAAAATTTATAATTGTATATACAAGATGTTCCCCTGAATTTCTTTGGAAAGAAAATTTATATTAAAACAGAACTATCAGATTTCAATTATATTTTAGAGCAGATACAATGTTCACTTAACATTTTAGGTCTTAAAAATAACAAAAATTAATTCTGTGATCTCCAATCACTTCTTGAAATTCAAACCTGGGGCTCCATTGGAGCTCTAGAGATGTGAGTAGAGAGCCTTTCTGAGAACAGTTTGGAAAAGAGGTTCCCAGTGGAATAAGAAAGCAATCACATCTCCAGAGAAATCCGAGGGACATCACTTATGCAGGCAAAATAAAGTCTTCAGTTCCAGCTCAGCTGTGGTTCCCATTCCTGCCTATACCAGACAGCACCACAGTGATTTAGGGTGAGGTGGGATGCGGTGCTCACACATCTTTACCCAGACTCTCCTCCCTCAAGGAATGAAGTCATGTCTTCAAACATAAAATGTTTGTCTTTGTGAAACCCTATGTCCTCAGTCATCCCTCATGTTGCTTCACCAAAAAGGCAAGTCCACATTGTTGAGTTACTCTCTAAACAATGGTTCTAGTTAGAATCCCATCTGCATTCATCCTCTCAAAAAATTACACATGCATGAACATGTTTATTTTTGTTGTACTCATGGTCTTACGGATGTACAAGGCATTTGAAAATATTTGTAAGAAAAATGAAATAAAATGAGCTCTTGTTCTTAAGACTTATTAAAAAACAAATAGATCATAGTATTGTATGTAAATAAATGAGGACCCTGAAATAAACACATGCATACCACCCTCACATTAATTCATAAACATCTTACTTGAAAAGCCATATAAAGTAACCTTGAAATATTAGTAGAAGTTTTCATTTCTATCAATTCTAGTATTAGAAGCTAAAGTTGGCATTCTTTTCCACTAAACACAGTGTTTCTAGTACATTCATTATAGTAACATGTCACAATAATCAATGCACATGTATATAGTGCTTTGCATGTCTTTCCATCCACCGTAATTACTTAAAAGGCAATATTACAAACCACACATAATTCTTCTTCTTGATTATAAATACAAGCATTTAGTGAGATTTCACGACCTTATTTTTGTGAACTTAATCTGCACACTATAACTATTTATAAATCTTCACTTTAATACTTTTAAAAATATTTTATTTATTTATTTTTAGGGAGAGGGAAGGGAGGGAGAAACTGAGGGAGAGAAACATTGATCAGTTGCCTCTTCCACGCCCCCTAGTGGGGACCTGGTCCACAACCCAGGCACGCACCCTGACTGGGGAATCAAACCAGCAACATTTCGGTTTGCAGGCTGGAGCCCAATTCACTGAACCACACCAGTCGGGGAATATAAACCTTCACCTTAATAGTTTAAAAGTCATATTAATTTTTCTACCCAATAGACAAATTAAACTAGATCATTATTAACGCATAAGTTTTCTTTCCAGAAAAAAAATTATTTTACCCAGGACATGACTGACTTAATCACATCTGCGTTCACTCCTCTCCTCCAGACATGGTATAACCACAAACCTCGTATGTGCCTTTGAGACATCAGGCCCGTCACTGTCCCTAAATCCACACTGATTCCCATGTACAAGAATACGTCCATGCATTCCCACTTCAGATGACTAAGGGAATCCCAGCAGGATGCAAGCCTGAGACTGCACAAGTTAGACAATAGTTAACTGCTATTACAGAACACAAACACTAAGCTCTGAGGGAATCAGTCCTAGAAGTTAAGTTTGAATTGGCATTTGGGGGAGGGGGCTTCCAGACGAAGGGCAAAGTTTTGGAATATGAGACATACCCCCCAAAAGGACAAACCATGGCTGGACTTCAAGGGCAAACACTAAACCTCTCCTTTGCTTCATAAAAACTACAGTTTTTAAATTGGAGAAGGGTTCCCAACTATAGGTAAGTTTGCAGTGAGAACAACTTTACCATTTTCCCTACGGGTGGCTTTTAGCAACGGCCCTTTGACCCTGTATAGAACTCCCGGGTGAGTTGATCATTTATAACATCCTACTGAATGCCCCTGCGCTTGGAGGCTTATTGCAAAGGTACCTCTCCTAAAGAAACAGGGAGCAGAAACTACATGGATCATGCAGACCAAAATTCAACCTCAATGGGAAACTTTTTCATAGAAGCATAAGGTCGTCTTCTGGGGATGTTCTCTTCAGGGGCAGGCTTTGTCACAAGCAGAAGTAAGTCCTTGAATGTGACCAAAGCTGCAAAAGAAGTTATTGAGACATGTTCCTTTCGAATAAAGTCAAAATTTTATACACAAATATTCTCAGTTCACATGACTGATGTTTTTCTAAACTGACTTAGTCACTGCCTCTTTTGACCGACATTCATTATGTCAATCACTAAATTATCAGGATTATTACAAAGCATTTTTAAGTTCAATTTGCTGTTAGCTATTTAACACTTCGTAATCACTTCAAAAACCATGTTAAATATTTGTCAGATACAATATCAAGGCAAACCCAAGAACTAAACCTGATAACCTGATGAGTTGGGTACACATCAAAGCATTAACAATTTTTTTAAGGTAGAAAACACCATGGGCAGATAGAACAAGTATATCTTCATTGTCATTGTCATTGGTGAGCCAATGAAAGTGATAATGAGTGAATTGAAGAGAAATAGCAATGAATAAAAAGAGCAATTATACAAAAGGCAAAATAAAAAATCTATAAAACTTTAAATAGAATGTATTCTTGTCTTAAATTACTTTTTAAAAGCAATGGAAAGATGTGACCTACCCATTCCACTGGGGATGTTACCAGCAATGGAACTGATACTAGGTCACACATACTGTAAGAAAAACCCAGGTTTTGCACTCAAATCTGAGTCCTAATACAGTTCTTTACTATACAATCCTACTTCTAGCTCTGGCTACCTATTTTAAAGTTAGAATGGAAAGTTTTAATTATCCAAAATCTTTGTCTGGGAAGTTTGCCCAGAGTCCGATTAGGGTGAAGGGTTTGCAGGAAAAACTATAAAGGACACAGGGAGAAAACCAAGAGCGGGTGGAATCAGGGAAGGGAGGTGGGGATGGCTGGGGTGGGGGGAGAGATAGGGGGCAAAGGCAGAAAACTGTACTTGAACAACAATAAAATTTAAAAGTATTAAAAAACTATTTAAAATTATGAAAAAATTATCCTATTTCTTTTTTAATCTTTTTAATTTATTTTTCTTTTTTTATTGCTGTTCAAGTACAGTTGTCTCTTTCTTCTCCACACCACTCCCCCCCACCCCAGCCTTCCCCACCTCCCACCCTCAATTCTACCCACGTTTGGTTGTGTCCATGTGTCCTTTACACATGTTCCTTGACAACTCTTCCCCCATTCATTCTTTTTTTTCCCCATCACCATTTATACCCTCTATACCCTCTTCCACTGCCACCCACTCATTCATTCAACACATTTTCTGGAGAACCTGTTATATGCAGAAGCTGAAGGAGTCAACTAGCACACCAAAGATATTTCAAAATTTTTATTGAAAGGATGAATGTTTTCTCAGTTTCTTCACAGGACCTTAGATATCTTCCACCCCTTTCATCTATCCTGCCTTAGGTTTTAAAGTTTTTCTTTATTAAATCAGTAATCTCTTAAGACTCTTGGTACTATTTACCCACCTTTCTGAGGGACTCTGGCAGATCTTTTAATGTATGAATACATACATTTTATTCTGACATGCTTCATTTCCCACTCTTTAAACACTTTCTCGCTTTAATTTCTGATTTCCCGCCTGCACTGTTTTGCAAGGAACACTGAAAAAACACTTTAATTTTCAAAAGTTACCCTCAACTAAATGTTCTACTAGTACCATTATCACTGTGGAAAATTCCAGTAGCATTGGATTTTTATACTAATGGCTGTTACCTTACCTCCTGAGGAGAACTTCTATAAAATGAATACACTGTATATAGTTGACCATTGTAACAGCATTGTAAAAATGGTTTTGGTTATCTGTTTTTTACTGTCTAAATTCAAGTTTTTAAAAACTGTATGTACCAGCATATGAAACAACTATATCCCCACTAGGTGGAGGTGATAATAGCTCTCACAGTAATTCAAGTATAAGTTTAATTTAAGAATCCTCTGGTTCAGTGACAGATATTACTAATCATTAAATTACAGACTGGACTTATGCTCCATGTTTCTTCACTAAATATCTTACCAATAAGCAAAAGTTGAAGTTTGCCTGTGTTTAAAGATAATGTAATAAAGCACTAACATGCCAGTCTAAGTAATCTAACAATCCAATTATATGATAGTACATAAAACTAATAATAAGTAGTTTATCATGAAAATAGTTTTCCTGGGAATGTTTTTCATGAAGAAAATACCATGGTTTAGTAAGGACACCTTATCTTGGTACATCAAGATTTTATTTATCACGAAGTATTAGGTTAAAGCATATTGGAATTATTGAAATTTGACTGTTTTGACCTGAGGGGGAAAAAAGTAATTCTATATAGTTCAAATTTATACCACAAGGATTTAATGGTAGTCAACCATTTACAAACTATAAAACATCAACTTTATCTGGGTGACCCTACTACTTAAATAAAAGCCAACTCTCATTAAATATTTACAAAATGCCAGTTCTTGGGGTAAGCATTTTTAATTATTACATTTACTTTTCACAATACAAAATGTAGATATTATCATCCTCATTCTATAGATAAGAAAATTGACTTTGGAGAATATGGAATATGGATGTTTAACACCTTACCTCTGGTAAGGTCTTAGAAGGAAATAATGAACATTTTATTGGACTCTAGAGGAAAGGTTATTCTTATTATAAAGTATCAGAAAATTTGGTTGAATTGTGTTCTACTATTACATGAAAAGGAGGGTAAACTATTGTAGGTAGAACTGTGTACCTCAAAAACATATGTTTAAGCCCTAGCCTGAAGAATCTGTGGATTATTTGTTAAGACTCTTTGCAGATGTAATTAGTTAAGATGAGGTCATATTGAATTAGATTGAGCTTTGAATCAAATATGACTGGTGTCCTGCTAAGAAGAGGAGATGACACAGACAAACAGACACACAGACACAGGAAACATAGGGAAGAATACCATGTGAAAATGTTGGTAGAGAATGGAGTTATGCTAACAGTGAGCCAAGGAAGCCAGGATTGCTGGCAACTACCAGGAGCTAAAAGTGAGGCATGAAAAGGATTCTCCCTCAGAGCTCGCAGAGGGAACCAACTGTCGCGAATTCTGTCCCACAAAATTCGTATTGCCATGGCTGCATGTAAATAATTTTACACATATTATATTGGACTAGAAAAATCTGGGACCACGTGTTCCCTCCATTATCATCTTGGAGAGACTACAAGCTATCACCGGATAAACTTTTATTCTCATTTCTCGGGCACATTACATCTCAATGATCTTCATTAACTATGCATGGATTGTAGATCTACTTTAGGTGGTAGACACCCAAGATGGCACGCCAAGAAGATAGATATGCAAATGAAAAGACAATAGGCTCCGAGAAGAACTCAGGTCTCAAGGAAACTAGGCATGCATTAGCATAAGTCCTTTTGATAGAGAGATTTTAGCAGTAGCAAGTTTTTAAATCTAAGAAATATGCCATCCTGATTTACCCACAGGAAATTCTGCTGCCACATGTAGGTCCTGCTTGCTGACCCATGTTTCCACGGAGGTTTTTCTCATGTGAAACATTAGAGCTACAATTCCCAAGGTGGATGCATGAATTTCCCTTAACCAACCCTACTGACATCTTGATTTCAGACTCCCGGCTCCCAGAATAATGAGAGAATGATTTTCTGTTGTTTGTAGCCACTTAATTTATGGTAATTTGTTACAGTAGCACTGGAAAACTTCTTGAGAGAGACAACTGCAAGTTTAGCCATAAACTTAGTAGGTGATAAAGGAAGGATCCAACCTCAGCAGACAGACACCAGACCTCATCCTATAAATCACAGTGAGGTACCATCTCCACAGTCACATTCATCATCTCATTTTATTTCTATCACATTCTATTAAATAGGCATTAGGGGTTATATTTTATAGAAGGGAAACTGAACCTTAGAAAAATGAGAATTACAAGACAGGAAGGCCAGGGTTGGAAACCACATCAAGTAATTTTAATGCACTTTCCACAAAATCCAACCCACATTTGATAAGAATCCACATGCATGTATGAGTCAAAGGCTTACACATTATATACCACTCCTGCAAATTCTACTTGGTAGCCTAGATTTCTAGACCTCCTCTAGTATTCTTTCATAGGGATGCATTCCAATGGCTGTATTCCACATAACTATTACTACTGCAACTGTTGCCACATTAAAAGTTTACTCTTTGCCTTGCAGAAGATTTTAAGTATCTATAGTAGCTGATGGCCCCAAAGAACTGAAGGAAGTTTACAATTTTCAGTTGCACCTATAAGAAGACTGCCCCTTCAACAGTTCCACAGAGTACAACTATGATACAATAAGAGGTCTGGGTAAGTTCTGAAAAGTATAGAAAATTATATTGTTGTTGAGTAAATAGACACAAACACACCACTTCTACAGAAGGATCACACACTCGCACCCTATTGACATTGGGCTTACCCATACGACATGCTTTGGCCAATGGGACTTTTAGTGAACATGTCACAGCAGAGACTTGAAATGGGCTCAAATGGGGCTTGCCACCTTGTGACTCTGCTATTTCCAAGGAAAGAACATCCCTTGAGCAGCCCATGGGAGCCAGAAGGAGCAACAATTGTTGTGAAGCTCAGCCATGCCTAACCTAGGTTATCTGAACCCCAGCCAACCTGCAGATACCTAAAGGAGAAATAAATGTTTATTATTGTATGCCAGCAATATGTTTTTTGTTGATAATTACATAGCTGGTAATAGCTGCTCAATACAGCATACACATATTTAAATATTATTATCATTATTTAGGGAACTATATTTTAACTTAAAAAAAATCATCTCCTAGTCTCCAAAAACTATTCTTTTTCTCCTGCCTCTGAATAACCTTTGGCAACTAAGCCTGTCTTCCAGGTACCACACTTTTTATTTTGTCTGGTCTCTCTGGTCTGAAAGGCAGTATTAAGAGGTTCAATCTGGGAATTCCGCCAAGATGGCGGTGTAGGTGGATGCACTGCGCCGCCACTCACAACCAGAGTTTAAACAATGAACTCAATAGCGAAAAATAAACAACCAGAATCAAACTGAAGGGAAGTCCGACACCCAGGAAGTTGGGCAGGACGTACATCCAGGCCAGTAAGCGGGGCAGAACCAAGTGGAGGAGCAGAGTGAGAGGCAGTTTGCCCAGAGGAACTCACCCCGCAAGCGCCTAACCAAAGCACAACCCCGAGCAACTGGTGAACCTCGCAGGCCGGCGGCATAACTGGAGAGGCCAGTGGGAACCAGCAGGGCCGAGACTGGTGGAAAAGGCAGTGGGGAACTGGGGCAGAGAGTGATTGGGAGCAGTGGTGAATGGCAGATGCCATTGCTCCTTCCCAGGGCCCCACCCCCAGAGGAAACATCACAAAAAAGCGACCCAGGTTGCCAGGCACCAACAAACACCTAAGACTCTGACAGCTGCGCCGACATAAAAAAGAATGAAAATGGCCAAAACAAAAGATCAGAACAAATTACAACTAACGGACAAAGAGATAGCCAAATTAACAGATGCCCAGTTTAAAACACTGGTAATCAGGATGCTCACAAAACTGGAAGACATAGTTGAACAAATGAAGAATATGATAAAGATAATGGAGGAAGATTTACAGGGAACCAATAGGGAAAAAAAGGAAGCTGGGACTCAAACCAATGGGGTGGACCAGAAGGAAGAAACAAGAATTCAAAAAAATGAGGAAGGACTAAGGAACCTCAGAGACATTTGTAAACGACCCAATATCCGGATCATAGGGCTGCCAGAAGGACAAGAGGAACACCAAGAAATTGAACGAATTTTTGAACAGATAATGAATGAGAACTTCCCAAATCTGGGAAAGGAAATAGGCTTCCTGGAAGTCCAAGAAGCTCAGAGAACCTCAAAGAAGCGGGACCCAAAGAAGAACACACCAAGGCACATCATAATAACATTACCCAAGGTCAAGAATAAGGAAAGAATCTTACAAGCAGCAAGAGAAAAGGAGACAGTTACCTACAAAGGAATTCCCATAAGACTGTCAGCGGATTTCTCAAAGGAGACCTTCCAAGCTAGAAGGGGCTGGAGAGAAATATTTCAAATCATGAAAAGCAAGGACCTACAACCAAGAATAATCTATCCAGCAAAACTGTCATTTAGAATGGAAGGGCAGATAAAGTGCTTCTCAGATAAGGTCAAGTTCAAGGAGTACATCATCACACAGCCTTTACTATATGAAATGTTAAGGGGTTTTATATAAGGACTCATGAGAG
>PVJI01017770.1:0-20571 GCA_004026765.1 Micronycteris hirsuta | reverse complement strand
CCAGCTACCGGGGAACTCAGATCAGCCACAGCCAAGACGCTTGTGAGGTAAGCAAGCAAAATACAACCAGAGAAACAAATTATAACCAGAGACATTGAAATTTAGAACAATCTGGCAGTACTCAGAGGGGAGGGGGAAGGGGAGAAGGGGGACAAGGGTATTCAGGAACTGCTATAAAGGACACATGGACAAAACCAAGGGGGAGGGTGGAAGCAAGGGAGGGAGGTGGGTTTGCCTGGGGTTGGGGGTGGGGGGTAAATGCCGACAACTGTAGGTGAACAACAATAAAATAATTTAAAAAAAAAAAGAGGTTCAATCCATTGGGAAGAAGAAAAAATCCACTTCACAAACAACTGCAAAGTCCTACAATAAAGACAAACTCCCAACTGAGGTAAGGTCTAGCCCCAGGATATACTAACTGAAGCATCAGTCTCTTTGTATGGACTTTCCACAAAGCACATTCTCTTAATTTCTCATTATTTACTAAATTTGTGAAAAAAAATATTATTATGCAAATTTACATGCTTTGGGATTACTTTTCTTTAGAAAATAAATAGTTACAGAAAAATACAATTAATTATCTCAGACAATCTAAAATATCCCCACTGCTGTTGCCCGTGGGAGGAACCTGTCATATTAATAAATCCCACCTGTGCACTTAAAAGTTGCTTATACTGTGAAATTGCCTCTGTCCAGATATTTCACTTGAAATAAGGAAAGGCTAAAACTTTTAGACTATTCAGGAGTCTGTGTCTTGTATAAAACTAACCTTTTATAAAATGGTCATTCTTATTTAGGAAATTCTAAGTTCTCATGTCTTCATTCTTTTGTGTTTTTCCATTTTTTCAAATTTACCAACAGTGGGTAAACAATCATCAATAGCAGTCCTGGTGGTAAATCTCAATGATTAGATTATATACTTATACAATATTTGTACAAAACAGATTAAGTACCAAGAACAAAACAGGTTATTATATGATGGGAGGGAGGGTACATTTATTAAAAAGTGTTCACTCTAAAAACACTGACTTAGGGGAGAAGCTTTCTCCGCCCACACATCAATTCAAAGGAATGGAAAGAGTGCTGTATTTGAAGTATGATTCATACAATAAGAACAATGACAACGAAAGCCACCTTACCTGTCCCCGTGTTACAATGGCGTAGCAAAATAAATTATGTGCAAATATACTTGAAAAATATCATGGAAACTATTCCTATAAAATGTATGTTATGGGCCCTGGCTGGGGTGGCTCAATGGATTGAGTGCCAACCCATGAACCCAAGGGCTGCGAGTTCAATTCCCAGTCTGGGCACATGCCTTTGCAGGCCAGGGTCCTGTTAGGGGCACATGAGAGGCCACTACACACTGATGTTTCTCTCCCTCTCTTTCTCCCTCCCTTCCCCTCTATCTAAAAATAAAAATAAATAAAATCTTTTTAAAAGTGCATGCTATGGGTGTGACCAAAAGACAGTTTCTTTGCCCCAACGAGTTGAGACAAAGGGCAGAAATGTGTTCTGTGTAAAGCAGAAGAATTTAACTGTGGCCACTGATAAGGTACACTATGTTGCTCTATTTTCCATCCACAAATGTAGGGTAAGTAAACTACTTCTCTAATCAGTACAACAACCTCATAAACAGGCAAAGCATGGCATTGAGACTGAAGGAATGGGGAGAGCCTAGTGACAGGCACCCTGAGACCTCAGTTCTGATGATGGCCCCAGCCCTGGTCAGCCATTTGTACTTGGGGAAGGTCATTTCAGACCTGCAGAGGGCTGGAGGAAATATTTTCCCTGCAGGTTGTAGCGGCGCTTGGCACCAATGTGTAGCAGTTCTCCTTCCTTCTATCAGACCCAGGTCTCACCTGAAGAATGTTCCAAAAGGAAGGATCATAACTTGATACATTTAATACTCCTGTGGTCTGCAGTACTTTGTTCTCCTCAAGCACTGCAAGAAAGAACTGGCCAGAATAAATCTTCAGGGTAGGGTGTCCAACATTAGTTTTTTAAAATAATTGATTTGTTGTTCCCCTCCCCACAAAACTTAAAGCTGTACATCATTCCTGTTTCACTGATTAAAAATCCATACTCCAAGCCCTACACTCCAGGAATTCTTATTTAACAAGATTTGAAGAAGACCTGAGATGTTGCATTTTTATAAATCCCTTTAAAGAATTTGAAGATGGATAGTCTGTCACCCACCCTTCACAGTCCCACCCCCATATGCCATCTTCCAGCATGGAGGAATGAATAATAAAAAATTAAAAGCAGTTATCATTATAAAAATAATTTTTGTTATCTGTATTTTCTACATTGGTGTGCATTATTCATGCAACCAAATAATCAATCACAAAGGACTTTTAAAGAAATTGTTTTAAGATCATATGGAAGAACACATGCTGTTTAGAGAACACATTGGTACCCAAAACTGTGGAAGAAAGTGTCTACTTTTCTCATGTAATTCAGGACAAGCTAATTCAGTCCTAGGCTTAAAGAAATGAGAAAGAAGGTATTTAGGAGGACGTTTCCACCCAAGATGGAAGTGTACGTAGATATACTTTGCTTCCTCTCACAACCAAAAGAAGGATAAATACCAATTTAAGAAAAAAAAAAAACAAAACTGCCAGAAAATTGAACTGTGTGGAAGTTAAACAACCAAGGAGTTAAAGAAACATTCATCCAGACTGGTAAGTGGGGCAGAGACAGGAAGCCAGGGTGGCAAAGACACTTGACAAGGTGGTGGCTGGTGGACCAGGACAGGTGACACAGTGGCTGGTGGACCAGGATATCCCACATTCATGAGAGGATGAGCCAGGAGGAGTAACTGGGGAGTGAAACTAAAGACTCAAAACCTCTGACTATAAAAACCCATGGAGGGTTGTGGTGGCAGGAGAAAATCCCAGTCTCACAGGAGAGTGAGTTGGAGGGGCCCACAGGATCCTAGAATGTACAGAAGTCCACTCATCCAGGAATAAGCACCTGAAAGGGCACAATCTGCTTGTGGGAAGCCAGGGAAGTAACTGGAAGCAGGGAGAGAGCTAAGCAAATGGTATAGTTCCCTACTTGGCCCCTCCCCTACATATAGTGCCACAACACAGACAAGGGGGTTGCCCCACCCAGGTGAATACCTCAGGCTCCACCCCTTACAACATAACAGGTGTGACAAGACAAAGAACTATAGCCCAAATGAAATAACAGAGCAAAACTCCAGAAAAACAACTAAGCAATGAAGAAATAGCCAACTTATCAGAATCAGAGTTCAAAACACTGGTAATCAGGATGCTTACAGAAATGACTGAGTATGGACACAAAATAAAGGAAGAAGTAAGGGTTACACAAAGTGAAATAGAGAAAAATATACAAGGAACCAATACTGAAGGGATGGAAACTGAGGCTCAAGTCAAAGATTTGGAACAGAAGGAAGAAATAAACATTCAACAGGAACAGAATGAAGAAATAAGAATTCGAAAAAAAAAATGAGGAGAGGCTTAAGAACCTCTGGGACATCTTTAAGTGCTCCAACATCTGAGTCATAGGGGTGCCATAAGAGAAGAGGAAGAGGGAGAAATTGAAAACTTATTTGAAAAAGTAATTTGAAGGAAAACTTCCCCAATCTGGTTAAGGAAATAGACTTCTAGGAAGTCCAAGAAGCTCAGAAAGTCCCAAAGAAGTTGGACCCAAGGAAGCACACACCAAGGCACATCATAATTAAGTTACTCAAGATAAAAGATGAGGAGAGAATCTTAAAGCAGCAAAAGAAAAGGAGACAGTTACCTACAAAGGAGTTTCCACAAGACTATTGGCTGATTTCTCAAAAGAAACCTTGCAGGTAAGAGGGGGCTGGAAAGAAGTATTCAAAGTCATGAAAGGCAAGGACCTACATCTAAGATTACTCTATCCAGCAAAGCTATCGTTTAGAATGGAAGGGCAGATAAAGTGCTTCCCAGATAAGGCAAAGTTAAAGGAGTGCATCATCACCAAGCCCTTACTATATGAAATGTTAAAGGACTTATCTAAGAAAAAGAAGATGATCAAAACTATGAACAGTAAAATGACAATAAGCTCAGAACTATCAACAACTGAACCTAAAAAGAAAAACAAAAACAAACTAAGCAAACAACTAGAACAGGAACAGAACCACAGAAATGGAGATCATTTGAACTGTTATCAGCAGGGAGGGGGAGGAGGAAGAATGGGGGGGAAAGTTACAGGAAATAAAAAGTGTAAATGGTAGGCACAAAATAGAAAGGGGGAGGTTAATAGTATAGGAAATAGAGAAGCCAAAGAACTTATATGTACGACCCACGGACATGAACTAAGGGGGCGGGGGGAATAAAGGAGAGATAAAAAATGGGACAACTGTAACAGCATAATCAATAAAATATACTTTAAAAAAGGCATTTAGCAATGAAAATGAAGACAATGGAGGTAAAGAAGACAGTAGATAAGATTAACAAAAAGAGAAAATGGCATTACTATTGTCATTAAATGAATTTCACTTTTTCTCCAATGTCACTTTTTTATTTACAAAGTCCCTTTCTCATTCCTCATCCCCTCACTGCTATCCTCTTGTCCTGCATTCTTGTATGTTCTACTCAGATACCAGTAAGCAATTTCAGAAACCTGAATCTAAAGAGAAAAATTACAGCTTCCAAAAATGAGCTGTGTGTTTGTTCTGCTGCTCTCAGCCCAATTCTCCCAGATCAGCTGCTTTCTAAATGCAACTGGCCATTTGCCTCCAGAACAGCACAAACACTAGCACAGAATAGTTCTGTGTAGCGTTCTTTTCTCCTGCTCTGCTATGTGCTCTGTGACACATCCTAGCAGGAATAAGCAGTGATCAGGTCTTGTAGGACAGGGACCAGTTACCTTCCTGGGCCCCAGTAGCATGATCTCCATAGTCACTTTAGGCTCATCATTTCAGCTTTTTAACCTTAACAAAATGTGGCAGGCTTCTTTTAACTTCATCTTTTTTTTTTTTAAGATTTTATTTATTTATTTTTAGAGAGAGGGCAAGGGAGGGAGGAAGAGAGGGAGAGAAACAGCAATGTATGGTTGCCTCTCACATAGCCCTCACTGGGGACCTGGCCTGCAACCCAGGCATGTGCCCTGACTGGGAATTGAACTGGGACCCTTTGATTCCCAGCCCACTCTCAATCCACTGAGCTATACCAGCCAGGGCCTTTAACTTCATCTTTTTGAGAAAAGAAGAAGAAACAATTGAGAAAAGACAAAGCAATATTTTTTTGATAAATTATATGTGTTTCATTAAATATTTAAATTTAAACATATATATGCACATACCAAAAAAATAATGAGTAGCTGGTGAGTCTGATACCCTCTGTTGCTCATATCCCCTCATGAGAGTGTTGGTTAAAGTCTCCATCTTTAGTAGCTTGTTAAAAAGCTTCTGAGTTCTTTATTATTGTTGTCATTCAAGTTGTATGCAATCCACTGCATCTGTATTCAGACACTGTCCCCATACAAATCCATAACAGTTCATGCCAGACTGGTCTCTGCCTTAGATCAAGGCTGATACATACACTGTAAAAATTTTCAGGTTTCTGTCCACCATTATTCAAAGATCAGACTTCAAAGACAGAGCTTTTATCAATCAGGAAAGCACAGGTTCATACAGAATCCGTAAGTACAACTCCTCCTCGTTTTTACAAAGAGGTCTGCTATAAGCACCTGTGAATAGCCTGGGTGTCATGCTCACAAAACTTTTTTCTCCTCTGCTCTTGTAGGACTTTTATGGATTTCCAGGATTTTTGTTAAAAAAGCAAAACTAATTCTTAGACTGAATGCTACTTGAAAACTTATTTTCAACTTCTGCCAAGATAGTGGCGTAGGTGGACGCACTCGCCGCCCACACATCCAGAGTGTCTAAACAACGAACGCAGTAGCGAAAAATTAAACAACCAGAATGGACAGAATCGAACTGAAGGGAAGTCCAACACCCAGGAGGTAGGAGAAGACGAACATCCAGGCTGGTAAGCGGGGCAGAACTGGGCGGAGGAGCGGAGTGAGAGGCAGCTCTCATAGAGGGACTCACGCCGCCAGTGCCTGAGCAGGGCGTGGCCCTGAACAAGGGGTGAATCCTGCAAGCTGGCAATGCTGCCGGAGAGAGGCCAGGGCTGAGCCAGCAGAACCCAGTCTGGCAGAAAAGGCGGTGGGGAACTGGGGAGCAGAGGAGTGACGGGAGCCCTCAGTGATCAGAGGTCGCCATTGCTTCCTCCCAGGCCCCGCCCCCAGAGGCAACGTCACCCAAAAAGCGACCCAGTTTACCGGCACCTGTGAGCCTACAAGTGCACCGAGATAAAAAGAATGAAAATGGCCAAAATGAAAGATCAGAACAAATTACAACTAACGGATGATGACATAGTCAACCTATCAGATGCGCAATTTAAAATGCTTGTAATCAAAATGCTAACAAAACTGGAAGATAGGTGGACGCAAATAATTGAACAGATGAAGAATACGATAAGGATAATGGAGGAAGATTTACAGGGAACCAACAGGAAAAAAAGGAGATTGGATCTCAAACCAATGGGGTGGACCAGAAGGAAGAAACAAGAATTCAAAAAAATGAGGAGGGTCTCAGGAACCTCAGAGACATTTGTAAACGACCCAATATCCGGATCATAGGGCTGCCAGAAGGACAAGAGGAACACCAAGAAATTGAACGAATTTTTGAACAGATAATGAATGAGAACTTCCCAAATCCGGCAAAGGAAATAGGCTTCCTGGAAGTCCAAGAAGCTCAGAGAACCCCAAAGAAGCGGGACCCAAAGAGGAACACACCAAGACACATCATAATTACATTACCCAAGGTCAAGAATAAGGAAAGAATCTTACAAGCAGCAAGAGAAAAGGAGACAGTTACCTACAAAGGAATTCCCATACGACTGTCAGCGGATTTCTCTAAGGAGACCTTCCAAGCAAGAAGGGGCTGGAGAGAAATATTTCAAATCATGAAAAGCAAGGGACTACAACCAAGAATAATCTATCCAGCAAAACTGTCATTTAGAATGGAAGGGCAGATAAAGTGCTTCTCAGATAAGGTCAAGTTCAAGGAGTACATCATCATGCAGACTCTACTATATGAAATGTTAAAAAGTTTTGTATTAGGACTCAGGAGCGAAGGCATCGAGGCCAGATCAGCTACCAGGGAATTCAGATCAGTCACAGCCAAGACGCTTGTGAGGTAAGCAAGCAAAATACAACCAGAAAAACAAAATAGAACCAGAGACCTTGAAGTTTAGAACATTCTGGCAGTAACCAGAGGGGAGGGGGAAGGGGAGAAGGGGGACAAGGGTATTCAGGAACTGCTATAAAGGACACATGGACAAAACCAAGGGGGAGGGGGGAAGCAAGGGAGGGAGGTGGGTTTGCCTGGGGTGGGGTGGGGGGGGAGGGTAAATGTAGACAACTGTAAATGAACAACAATAAAATAATTTAAAAAAATAAAAATAAAAATAAAGAAAACTTATTTTCTTTACTCTGAAGTCATTTATCAAGTTGTACTCTAAAATTTTCTGCATCTTCATTGCACTGACTGTAACAAGGGAGAAAAATATTTATTAATTCTTCTCCTGACATTTTGCTCCTTGGCTTAGCTTGGGTTCCAAAAGGATCTGAGACTAGCTTGCAAGAAGAGAGTTTATTTTAAGAAATAATCCCAAGGAATAGGAGTTGGGACTTGGAATTGGAAAGAAGGGGAAGTCAATCCAAACATGAATTTTAAAGCTAGTCGCTTCTATGGGCAATGGGGGCTCTACTTCACTGGAGACCCATGTGAAGAGCCATGTAACATAAGCTTCTAAACTTTCCAATCAAAGCGGGGGGGAAGGAAGGTATCTGCTAGTGTTTAAGAGAAATAGTGTAAGTCAATAACCAAGAATGAGGTTATGCCTAGAATCAAAATGAAAGTTGCTCTGGATAGACCAAAAATTGCATCTTTTGAGGGAGATGATAGGAATTAAAATTGTCAATTATTCAGAAATGGGACTCATAGAATGGGAGAACATATTCACCAGAACATCTATAAGGGGTTAGTATCCAAACTTTATAAAGAACTTACAAAATTCAACAACAACAACAACAACAAAAAACCCAATTAAAAAATGGACAAAGGAACTGAATAGACACTTCTCCAAAGAGGACATACAGGTGGCCAATAGACATCTAAAAAGATGCTCAAAGTCACTAATCATCAGAGAGATGCACATTAAAACCACAATGAAATATCATCTCATACCTGTCAGAATGGCTATCATCAGTAAGTCAACAAACAACAAGTGCTGGCGAGGATGTAGAGAAAGGGGAACCCTTCTGCACTGTTGATAGGAATGCAGACTGGTGCAGCCACTGTGGAAAGCAGTATGGAGATACCTCAAAAATTAAAAATGGATCTGCCTTTTGACACAGCAATCTTACTTCTGGCAATATATCTGAAGGAACCCAAAGCACTAATTTGAAAGAACATAAGCACCCCTATGTTCATTGCAGCATTATTTACAATCACCAGGCAGGTGATATGGAAGCAGACCAAGTGTCCATTAATAGATGAGTGGATAAAAATAACTATGGGACATTTACACAGTGGAATTCTACTCAGCCATAAAAAAGAAGAAAATTTTCCCCTTTGCGACAGTATGGATGGACTTGAAGAACATTATGCTAAGTGAAATAAACCAGGCAGAGAAAGACAAATACCATATGATTTTGCTTGTGTGGAATCTAATGAACAAACTGAACTAACAAGGAAAATGGGACGGACTCCTGGATGGAGAGCAGGATGACAATGGGCGAGGAGAGATCAGAGAGTGAAGGGGTTGAACAAAAAGGAAAAAGGACTCGTGGACATGGGCAACAGTGTAGTGATTGCTGTGGGAGGAGAGTAGAAGGTGACTAAATGGTAATGGAAAATAAAATAAAATAAAGATTAATGAAAAAAAGAAAGAAATGAGACTTAGTCTCAAAATAATTTGACTACAGGAAGCACCATAATAATGATTGCACATTTTAGAAATTCTAGACCATGCTGAGTACAACACAGTATTCTGAGAAGAATCATCATATTGCTTTGAGAGGGATATAAATCATAGAATAAAAAATTTTTAATTATAAAGTTAAGACAAATTATCAATAGCATATTTTCACTAGTAAGGGACTTTTTAAAGGTACACATATGTGTCATACTTATGAAGCTTTCAAAAACAGGTTACTGTTCTATTATTCGCCATGGTCATCTGTAGAATCTTGCAATGCATGGTGGAATAAGTATGTTTTATAAATTCGTCCGAAAGATTTCTGCAGAAATCAATAAATCCTATATTTCAGACATCACTATGCTGGATTTATAGCATGGCTTAGTAAAAGTATTATCATCTCTAGTCACACATTAAAAAAATAAGGAAAAGGGAAGGCATGAGCAGAAGGAGGCTTCCAATCATACCTGTTTCAACTATTGGTAGGTTGAACTGGTGAAAATAAGAGATTCTCCATCAAAGTTAACAACTTAACTGCCATAATCAAAGATGAAAAGGAGGTTTGATTTAAAATGTCATTAGACCTGAGAACTCATAAATGTCTATATTACAGGAAAAAAAGAGCTGGCAGACAGAGAAAGAGAGAGAGACAGACAGAGCTAGCTTGCACTCCAGTCACACAAAGCAAAAGGAAGGGAGGGAGGAAATTCAACTGACAGCACTTTTCTCCGGATTCTGTTTGGCAGCCTAAATTCCTAAGGCAGCTTGTATTTCTTTCAGGTCTGTGACCTCATTTTGAGGCTTTCCAGAAGGCATCTTCTTAAATATAAGAACTCTAAAATATAATTTCCAAAATATCCCAGTTCCCAGATAAACAGAAATGTTTTCATTAGCAGAATGGAAGGGGGTTACAATTTAGTCATCTGATCAAATTATCCCAAGAACTCTGCTCCTGACCTGATGTAATCTTAACAACAACAACAAAATAAAGGATTCAATCTCACCCATTTTTAAGTGTTGAGTGGCTAGATGTTAGTGGAAAAAGAATTATATATCACTTCTCAAAAGAAAACCTGGACGCAAGTGGACATGGAAGTTGCTAAAACAAGAACCCTAACCTTACCCAAATTTTACCTCAATTTTGTCCAAGTGGAGCAGAAATGTTCAAACTATCCCAAGAGTATGATTTAGTTTAGCAGAGTAGAAAGTAACAAAACTAACTTATGTTTTATCAACATCATCCTTGTGCCAAATAACACCCACCAATAGCCACTATAGCACCTGAAACTCCAACAATCGGGGTCATTCCTCAAGGTCAAGGCATTTTCTTCCTATAGATTCTTAGAATAAATACAACGTTTGAAAAGGATGAAAATGTATACCTTAGTTTGTATTCTGTTATAATTTATACTGAATTTATCAAAAAATTTATTTCTGAAAGACTTCATCAGGACTTTAATATGCTAATGAGCATTGAGGATCTTCAAGAAAGTGGTAGACTACGCAGGATTTTACTAATTTATTTTGCCAAGGAACTCATTTTTTACCCTCCTCCCGACCAAATTTGTATCTACTAAAATCTGAGGAAGTATAGTTCATTAGAGACATTCTCATCTAACAGAAAACAGGATCCTGTGGTCAAGAAACCAAGGACGTTTAAACGTAAATGGGAGCTAGGCAGAAAGGAAAGACAGATGGCCATGGTCAGGAGCAGACCCAGCCTAGGCCAGGATGTGAGGTTTTGGGCTTCCAGAGGATGTGAGTGAGCACTAGGGAAATGAGAGGTATGGGGAAGTTCAGGGCACAGGGGCAGGAGGCAGGTGGAAGTGAGAAAAACCCACAACCAGCTTTGTCAACATGACCTTGCTCAGGCAGGTATAGAGACAAAGTTCACCATGAACAAATGAAGTTTAGTGGCCTTATTAACTCAGTGTTCTTACTCTCCTAAAGCCAAACAAACAACCGGTCTGATCATACTGGCTATATCAGGAATGAACCCAAGTAATATAAGAGGTTATGGTTTTTGTTTTCTTGTTTTTTTTTAAACAAATGCTTTTTTTAATTTTATTTTTATTTTATTTTTAGAGAGAGAGGGGAAGGGAGGGAGGCAGAGACGGAGAGAAACAGTAATGTGTGGTTGCCTCTCACACGGTCCTCATGGGGACCTGGCCTGCAACTCAGGCATATGCCCTGACTGGGAATCGAACCGGGACCCTTTGGTTCCCAGCCCACGCTCAATCCACTGAGCTACACCAGCCAGGGCTGAGGTTATGTTTTTTTTATCTCTTAATTTGTCCACAGGATATTAAGCATGTCTTTGTTAGAGAAGAAATTGAGTGGGAGTATTGTTGGGCAGCCTTCAGAAAGATCTAGAACCAGGCCCCTTACCATAATTCTTCTTATCATGCTACGGATGCTATTACTCTATCTCCTTAAGTGTCCAGAGTCCTGGGTCCTGCCTCCCCCCTTAATTCTAATCCTGATAAAACCTTTTCTTACAAATATAACTATTGAACTTATATACATTATGACTTAAAATCTGGCTAAGGCTTAAAATTTTACCCCTTCCCAGGGAGCTGCATGTTCATGATTTATACATATGTTCAGAGACAGGTTTTCTTTCCTGACTTTACATCCTAGTAACAAGAGGATTTTCCTCCTGAGGCAGCCAAGTAGGAACAAAATCCCATTCTTCTTTTCCTATAATTATTTAATCTTTCTTATTATTTATCAAAATTGTATTTTCCTTTAGAGTGTCACCCAGTTGACAGCACGTATGTCTATTACCAAATTGGCTCTTCGGGATCTGGTAACCCAAGACAATTAAATTAGCGCTCCTGAAAATAGCACTATTCCATTGTAGCAAAAAAATTTTTTTTAAATAACTAGCTTTCCACAAAGTGTTTGACTTTTATAATAACAAACAGGCCAACCTGTTTGTGAAAAGAGGAAACTGTGAAAGAGGAAATTGTTCATGGCTGAGAAACAAGAATGGGATTAGCAGAGTCATTTTAAACTTAAAGTTGTTTCCATGTGTTGACTTAATTTGACAAATAACAGATAACATCAAATAATATCATTATTCAGTCAAAAAAACCTGAAAAGGAATAAAGAATCTAAGCTTTGCACTTTGGACTATAACATAGAATTCCAAACCGGCATCAGAAGATTCAGCTTCTTAGCCTACAGTGTAAAAGAATAAAATTAAAATGAAAAGTAAAGTCATCACCAGCATCTGCAGTGTAATCAGCAGGGCAGCTGGAACGCTACAGTGGGCGCTAGCCAATGTCACATGATCTATCTCTACGACTCACCGCGTGAGCTTAAGCAAATTAAACAAGAAAGTTTAACCTTTGTTTCTTCTAAGAAATATGGGAACAATGATAGCTTCTGCACATACTGCGAGAATAAAATGAAATCTGATGTATATAAAAACTTTTTGTACTCTGTAAAGTGCAAAATTGCTAGTTATAGTAAGGGTTTATAATAAAAAGCACTCACATTCCCACCAAGCTGCTTTGCACCCAGAAATCTCAATGAACTTTGTCTGCAACCTATTTCCAAGATCGAAGCTTTCTCCAAATTTCCAACTATCCTTCCTCAGAGCTCTCTCTGACTCTACGCCAGCATCCACATGGGTCATTTCAATCAGGCATCCTATCAGCTGCCCAGAATTTTCAGCCCTTTCCCCAGTACTCCCAAGGAATCCAATCACAGTCAGCACATTGTGAAATGAGTAATTACACTAAAGATTTCTGGATATTGCTGGAGAGTGTCCATCGGCTTCTGCCATCTCTCCATCTGTGTCCTGATAAGTGACCTTCTCTGCTGAGAGCAGCCCATGGTAAGTGCAGCCTATTCTCCCATTACAAATGCTTACCTCTTGGGTCCCAGGGAATAGAGACCCAAGTAGTCTCTTAGGTCCCAGGGAATATAATTATCACTGGTTTATCTTATACATGTAATGAAGATAGGACATGATTGAAAATTATGATAGCAAGATTGACCTGTGATCATATCTACCCTTGCAAATTACTACAAATATATTTCTTTTTAGTTCTGCATGCAGGAAAATGAAGTAATCCTGAGGCACAGATCTGAAGGTGGTAATGCAGTACAGCCAAGAGGAGTCTATGGCTCTTCTACCTGTTAAGACCTGCTCTGCCCTCTAAGGAAGGGGAAGAAGAGGAGAAGAGCAGTTCTCCATGGAGATGACATTGGCCTTCTTTACTAGACACAACAACTGTCTGCATTTCATCTTCAAAAGATAGACTGAGCAACTACCCAGTATTAGAGACCTTTTACCGAGATGATTGAACAAATGATATTTTGGAAAAAACTTTTCACATATAATAAAACCTGCAGAAAATTGTCCAGCCTTTCTAAAACTACAGATGAGATATATTTGACTCTCCTGAGATTCTGAACTGCTGCATTACAATGTTCTGACTTGTAATGAATAAGGGAAGAAAGATTAGAGGCCTTACATAACTTGAGAAAACAGACACATGCAAAGAAATATATTTGTTCTCCATGCCTTCTTAAAAAGTGTCTTTCCTTTCTCTCCTAATAGTATGCGGTTTTAGAGGTTCCCCCCCACAATTTTCTACCCACTGAGATTATTCAAATTACCATAGCTATAATAATAAAATTTTGTTTATGTTAGCCCTTCACTGTCCCCAAACATTCTTATTTCCATGTTCCAGGAATCTAATATGGTTGAAAAAGATTGCTCTTATGATTATTTCAATTTTTGAATGAGGAAACTAAGTCTCAAAGAAGTTAATAAACTTAACAAAGAACTCATAGCTAGTACGCAATGAGTTCAATGTTCAATGCCAGAACACAAACAGGTCTTCATATTTTTCATCCCATAACCCCATGCTTCAGTGAAATAAATTTAATGACATATGCAGCAAATCAATGCAAAAAAACCAAAATCTTATGTATGACATTTTGAAGCTAGAGCAAGTCTTCACATTATCTAAAATATTTTCCTTATAAGCATTTTAGTTTCAATAGAACACTGTCAGAGTAAAGATACATCTATGGGTCACAGATAAATATTATAACCATTGGCATTCCTGACTTTCAGATTTTCCTAAGAACTGTCTTTACAAAGCACATTCATGCCTGTAGTTTTTTCCTCTTCAAACATGCTATCAAATTTGAATAGAAGCAATATCGATTCTATTGTTGTCTTGGCCAGGATGCTTTGTTGCAGCCAACAAACCCTGTGTAGCAACTATAAGCAGGAAGTTATTCATTAAGAGACAGAAAGAGCCCACAGAATTTTTGCAGGGACTGAAGAGGTGAATTCCAGGCTGAGCTTCTGGGGAGGACCACCACAGCCACAAATCAGAACTGACCTAATAAAGAAACTGCTGCCTTTGTCATCATCAGAAAGTGGTTAGATCAGGACAATAATGCCAGTAACAGAGCCTTCCTCAATATCTGCAAGTTTGTGTCCCCCCAAAATTCATATGTTGAAATGCTATCTAACCCCTAGGTGATTGTGTGAGGAGGTAGGACCTTTGAAGGGTGCCTAGGTTATGAAGGCAGGCCTTCTGGAATGAGAATAGTTCCCTCACAAAAGAGGTCCCAGAGAGATCCCTTGCTTTTCTTCTGCCATTCAATGAGAAGCTGGTACCCTGACCTTGGATCTCCAGTCTCCAGAACTGTAAGAAATAAATTTCTATTGTTTATAAGCTACCCAGTCTGTGGTATTTTCTTATAGCAGACCAAACAGACTAAGACATTCTCTCTGCCTCAATACCTGTTGCAAAATGGGAACTCAATAACATGCCTCTTTCAATTCTAATGAAGTCTCTCACAGGTGCATCTGATGGGTAGAATCCAAGCCACTTATTTTTCTTCAGAAACAAAGTTTTCATTTGTTGGTTTCCCAGTGAGATTGCAAAATTAAACTGCATGAAATTATTACAAAATGGAAAGGCTTTTAAAAATATTTTGTGCAGCAGATCCAAATTGGTGGAGGAGTAAGTGGAAGCTACACCAACCTCTTCCCAGGACCAATCTGGAATTACAACTAAATTGTAGAGAAATCATCCTGTAAACACTAGCTGCAGAGAAGCCTTATAACCAAGCACATAGAGAAGAAACCACTACACCACAACAAGACTGATATGGAGTACAGAGGGGGCACAAGAGGGCTGACTGGGCTCCCATGGGTGGCAGCTCAAATTCCAGAGGGATATTTCAGTGGTTGGGGGTACTGCCTGAGAGCTGTAGGGTCTAAGCTCCAAGCTGGGCTCCCCAACCTATAGCACCAGAGCTGGAAAGCAATCCAGATAACATTCATTTGTGAAAAGCAGCAGAGTTTCTGTCTGGCAGGGAGAGATGGTCGGAGATGTAGAGAGCCTCTTAAAGGGCAATGAGCAAAATTTTGTTTGCAACCACTTACTCTAGGCTCCATCAGAGGGAGGGGAGGGAGAATTAGAGACATTTGAGGAAACTCTGGGATTGGTGGCTCTGGGGAAAGAACTGAGGAATAGCTACCAAGATCCCTGTGCTGAGTCATTCTCCATACTGCAGAAGCCAAATTTTTCAGGCAGAGCACTCCTTTCCAAATGCCATCAGCCTGAGGGGAAGCAATACCCCACCCACAGGAATTACCCCATCTCACCCCCTGGAGCTTAAGCCTCAGATGCTGATTACACCTTGATAGTTCAATGACTGATAAGATCAATATCTGATTAGTTTAACAGCTAAGGTGGAAAATACAAAGAAGCAGCCAAAATGGGAAGACAAAGAAACAGACCTCAAAAGAAACAACAAGAGAATTCTCCAGAACAGATGAAGTAGAAGCAAGCAAATTATTATACAGGGAGATTAGAGTAATGATGATAAGGATGCTCAACAGCATAAGAAAAAGACATAGAAACCATAAAAAAGGACTAGTCAGAAATAAAGAATGCAATATCTGAAATAAATAACACACTGAAAGGAGAAATAGTAGGTTTCATGAAATAGAGGATCAAATCAGTGATTTTCTACCAAAATAAGGTAGAAAAAAGACCCAGGCAGAATAGCAAAAAGAAAAAAAAGAATTTAAAAAATGAGGAGAGCTTAAGAAACATTTTGTACAACATGAAGCATAACAAAGTCCACATCATGGGAAGATCAGAAGGAGAAGACAGCAAGCAAGGGATCAATAACCTATTTGAAGAAATAATGACCACAAACTTCATTAATCTGGTGAAAGAAAAGACACACAAGTCCAGAAAGCTGAGAGAGTCCCAAACAAGTTGGACCCAAAGAGGCCTACACTGAAACACATTATAATTAAAATGACAAGTAAGAGGAGATAAGAAGAGAATCCTAAAAGTCACAAGAGAAAAGCAGGTAGTTACCTACAAGTGAACACTAGTTAGACTGTCATCTGATTACTCATCAGGATTATTTAAGGCCAGAAAGGAGTGGCATAAAATATTCAAGGTAATGTAAAGCAAGGACCTACAACAAAGGCTGCTTCACCCAGCAAGATTATTATTTAAAATTGAAGGAGAAATAAGGAGCTTCCCAGAAAATAAAAATCTAAGAGTTTGTTAATACCAAACCAGTACTGTAAGAAATGTTAAAGGGCTTGCTTTAAGAAGAAGAAAAGAGAAAGAAAAAAAACAGAGGAAAGCAGTCTAACAATAAAATGACACTACATATGTATCTATCAATAATCACCTTAAATGTAAATGACTTAAATGTTTCAACCAAAAGACAGAGGGTAGCTGAATGGATGAGAAAACAAGACCCATATGTATGAGGATGCCAAGAGACCCATCTCAGATCAAAAGATAAATGCACACTAAAAGTAAAGGGTGGGAAAAAGATATTTCATGAAAATGGAAAAGATAAACAAGCTGGGGTAGCAGTAATTCTATCCAAAAAAATGGGCTTTAAAACCAAGGCTACAGTAAGAAGCAAATAAGGATACTACATAATGATAAAGGCAACAATCCAACAAGAGGATATAACCTTAGTAAACATTTATGCACCCAACATAGGAGCACCTAAATATGTAAGGTAAGTCTTGATGGACATAAAAGGAGAGAGGGACAGAAATACAGTTGTAGTCGGGGATTCTAACACCCCACTGACTTCAGGGGATAGATCTTCCAGACAGAAAATCAACAAGGAGACAGTGGCCTTAAATGACACACCAGATAAAGAGGATTTAATTGATATCTTCAGAGCATTTCACCCCAAAGCAATAGAATATACACACTTTTCAAGAGTGCATGAAATGTTTTCTAGGAAAGACCCTAGACATAAAACAAGTCTCAATAAATTTAAGTCTGAAATCATGTCAAGCATCTTCTCTGACCACTATGCTATGAAACTAGAAATTAATCACAAGAAGAACACTGAAAAACACACGAAGACATGGAAGCTAAATAACATGTTATAAAGGAGTCAACTACGAGATCAAAGAAGAAATCAAAAGATATCTTGAAACAAATAAAAATGAGGACACAACAATCCAAAATTTGTGGGACACTTGGAAAGCAATCCTAAGAATGAAAATCATAGCATTACAGGTCTATCTCAAGAGAACAAGAAAAAAGCTCAAATAAACCCTCTAAGGTCACACTTAAAGGAATTTGAAAATAAAAACAAGAAATGAAGCTCAAATGAGTAGAAGGAAGGAAATAATAAAGATCAGAGCAGAAATAAATGAAATAGAGTCTACAAAATTGATGCAAATGGTCAATGAAATCAAGAGCTCGTTCTCTGAAAAGATCAACAGGATTGATAAATGTTTAACTACACTCATCAAGAGAAAAAGAGAAAGGACCCCAATAAATAAAATCAGAAATGAAAGAGGAGAAAGAACAACTGACACCAGAGAAATACAAAGATTGTAAAAAAATATTATGTACAATTACATTCCAACAAACTGGACCACCCGGATGCAACAGATAAACTTCTAGAAACATACAATCTTTCAAAACTAAATCAGAAAGAATCAGAGAATCTGAATAGACAGCTTACACTTAGTGAAATTGAAGCAGTAATCAAAAACTCCCAAGAAACAAAAGCCCTGAACCAAATGGTTTCACAGGTGAATTTTACCAAACATTCTGAGAACTGACACCTCTCCCTTTCAAATTATTTCATAAAATTCAAGAACAGAGAAGGCTCTCAAACTCATTTTATGAAGCTAGCATCCTAATTCCAAAAAAAAAAAAAAACCCAGATACAGACACTACAAAGAAAGAAAATTATAGGCCAATAACCCTGATGAACATAGGTGCTAAAATCCTCAACAAAATATTAGCAAACCAAATATACCAATGCATCAAAAAAGATCATGTACCATGATTAAGGGGGATTTATTCCAAGAATGTAGGGTTGGTACAATATTTGCAAATCAATCAATGTGATTCACCACATAAAATAAAGGATAAAAACCAATTGATCATATCAATAGATGCAGAAAAAGCTTTTGATAAAATCCAGCACCCATTTATGATAAACACTCTCAGCAAAGTGAGATTGGAGGGAACATACCTAAAAATCTGAAAGGCCATATATGACAAACCCACTGCTAGCATCACACTTAAATGGCAAAAAATACAAGCATTCTCCTAAAGATCAGGAACAAGACAAGGATGTCTGCTTTCACCTCTCTTATACAACATAGTACTGGAAATCCTAGCCACAGCAATCAGGCAAGAAGAAAAAATAAAAGTCATCCAACTGAAAAGGAAGAAGTAAAAATGTTTTTATTTGCAGATGATATGATTTGTACATCGAGAACCCCAAAGATTTCACCAACAAACTACTAGAACTGATAAATGAATTCAGCAAAGTAGCAGGATACAAAATTAATATCCAGAAATCAGTTGCATTTTTATATGCCAATAACAAAGAAACAGGAATGGAAATTAAGAAAACAATCCCATTCACAATTGCTTCAAAAAGTACAAAATACCTAGGAATAAATCTAACCAAGGATGTAAAAGTCCTGTACACTGAAAATTATGACAGTCAAGAAAGAAGTTGAAGAAGACACAAATAAGTGGATGCTCAATGTCACTAATCATCAAAGAAGTACAAATTAAAACCATAGTGAGATACCATCTCATACCAGTCAGAACGGCTATCATCAATAAATCAACGAACAACAAGTGCTGGCGAGGATGTCAAGAAAGGGGAACCGTTCTGCACGGTGGTAGGAATGTATACTGACACAGCCACAGTGGAAAGCAGTATGGAGATACCTCGAAAATTAAAAATGGGTCTGTCTTTTTCCCCAGCTATCCCACTTCTGGGAATATATCTGAAGGAACCCAAAACACTAATGTGAAAGAGCAAAAGCACCCCTATATTCATTGCAACGTTATTTACAATCACCAAGATATAGAAGCAACTAAGTGTCCATCAGTAGATGAATGGATAAAACAACTATGGGACATTTACCCAATGTAATACTACTTGGCCATAGAAAAAGAAGAAAAATTTACCCTTTGCAACAGTAAGGATGGGCTTGGAGAACATTATGCTAAGTGAAATAAGCAAGTCAGAGAAAGACAAATACCATATGATTTCACCCATACGTGGAATCTAATGAACAAACTGAACTAACAAAGAAAATAGAGACAGACTTAGAAATGGAAAGTAGATGACAGGTAGTAGTGGGTGGAGGTCAGTGGGTGGAGGATTGAGCAAAAAGGAAAAAGGACTCATAGACACAGACAAAAGGACTCATGGACATGGACAACATTGTGGTGATTGCTGGGGGGATGAGGATGTAAGGAGACTAAATGGTAATGGAAAAAATACAATAAATATTTTTTAAAATATATTTTGTATAATAGGATATGGCAGAAGTCCTTTACAATGTTTAAAGGTTTAAATGAGAATAATAATAAAACCTAATACATTATATTATCATATGGACTAAGAGAAATAAAATACTTAAAAGGCTTAATACAATTACAAAGAAAATGATCAGTAAATATTGTATACTATAATGTAATGGGGTGTTTAATAGAACCTCTCCTATTGTTCTGGAATTGACAACTGGGCCTCTCAACTGAGGACACAGGACTGACTAATAATATTCCACTTCCTAATAAAGGTGCAGGCAACTGAGAGTCCAGATGGTCCCTCTAAGATTTTGTCAGAGATTCACATGTTCTCTCCGTTACCCCAAAATGTCCCTCAGAACACTCTCCCATAGACCCATAGACATAAGCAGGAGCCTGGAGAGGAAGAAAGGAAAGAGGCAGGATGATCCACAGACTTGTGCACGACTGATTCTGAGGTCCAGTCAGGGCTCCTGAAGTTTTTCCCCTGGAAGGAGGAAGGAACGTGAGAGCTCATGCACCAAAGTCCAGTCAGGGGTTCTCCACAAAACCAAATGTATGATGTGGGGGTGTCTACAAAAAAGAGAAACTATCATCTCATTTCCCAGTGTTACTTGCTAATCTGCCCCTGAGAGCCTGTCTGAACAGGTAATTGAACACAAATGGCAGAAGTGAGGGAAGAGAAGGGGTGCCACGTGGTGTCTTGTGATTTTGAGTGAGAGAATGACATGTGATGTGTGCACTCCATACAG
>PVJI01017769.1:0-34897 GCA_004026765.1 Micronycteris hirsuta | reverse complement strand
AAAAAAATGAAACTCGAGCACCAGTTTACACCATACACAAAAATAAATTCAAGGTGGATAAAAGACTTAAATGTAAGTCGTGACACCATAAAAGTTCTAGAGGAAAACATCGGTAGGAAAATCTCCCTTTATCTTTAACCTTGGCACTTTAATTATGATGTGTCTTGGAGTGGGCCTCTTTGCATCCATCTTGTTTGGGACTCTCTGTGCTTCCTGGACTTACATGTCTATTTCCTTCACCAAATTAAGGAAGTTTTCTTTCACTATTTATTCAGACAGATTCCCAATGTCTTGCTCTTTCACTTCTCTTTCTGGAACCCCTAAAATGCAAACATTGGAATGCTTGAAGTTGTCCCAGAGACTGCTTATACTACCTTCATTTTGGGAGGGGATTCTTTTTTCTTCTTGTTTTTATGATTGGTTGTTTTTTGCTTCTTTGTGTTCTAAATCATTGATTTGATTCTCAGCTTCATCCACTCTACTGTCGTTTCCCTCTAAATTGTTCTGTATTTCTATTAGTGACTCCTTTGTTTCTGACTGGATCTTTTTTATGCTGCTGAGGTCCTCACTAAATTCCTTAAGCATTGTTATAACTGGTGTTTTGAACTCTGCATCTCATACTTTGCTTATCTCCATTTCACCGAGCTCTTTTTTCATCTGTTCTTTCATTTTGGCCATGTTTCTTTATCTGCTCATTTTGTCAGCCTCCCTGTGTTTATTTCTATGTATTACATAGAGCTGCTTTGACTCTATGTCTTGGCAGTATGGCCTAATGTAGTATGTGTTGTGTAGGGTCCAGTGGCACAGCCTCCACATTGACCCAAGGTGGGTACTTGAGGTACGCCCTATGTGTGAACTGAGTATACCCTCTTCTTGTACTTAAGTGTTGGTTGCTGTTGGCAGATCAATGGAAGGGATTTACCCAGACCAATCAGCAAGGATTGGCTGTTACCACTTATCACCAGCCTCTGCCCTCCATGGAAGATCAGCTATGCATGGGCAGGGTAGTAGTACCCCAATGTGATCTATAGTTGTCCACTGGATGCTCTGGCCCTGGAGTTTCCGAGGTGCTACAAGCCAAGGTCAACCCCCACTTATGTTTGTCTGGGGCTACCCTGCCTGAGATATAAAGCAATCTGTGGTGGCTGCTACTTGTGCTGGGCTTGGAGATTCCCAGGCAAAGCCAAGCTCTGAATCTAGGCTGGTTGCTGCTAGTGCTGGGCCTGGAACTCACTGAGGCTGGCTATTGCTACTTTGATAGGATTCAGGCAATTTTGAAGCATGAGCCAAGAACAGCCATTCATATGGAAAAGCGGCTTGGGTGGGCCCATAAATTGGGTGGGGTGGAATCTCTGGGGATCTCCAAAGGGGGTCAAACTGTTAGCCAGGTTGATGGAGTCTCAGATATCTCATCAGCTTGCCAGCTCTCTGGCTCTGTGGGGGTAGGGTTTAGAAAAAAGACAATGGCCTTTGCTTACCTTGACGCCCTACACTTCAGTTTCTCCCTATAGACCAATGGTGCCTTTCAAGTTGCTACCCCAATGCTGGAGCTCAGAGGGTATAAGTCTGAGTACGTGAGTCTGTCTATACATTCTTTGAGAGGAACTGCTTGGGGTTCCAGCAGTTTCTTCCACTTACTCAATCCCTGCTGAATTTTTACAGCCAGAAGTTATGGGAACTTATCTTCCTGGCACTGGAACCCTGGTCTAGGGGGCCTGGTGTGAGGCTGGGACTCCTTGACCCTGAGATGTCCATCCCATATTTTTATCCACCACATGTGGGTGATGGACCGGCAAGTTACACCTGTGCACCCCTCCTACCAGTCTGAATGGATGTGGTTTTTTTAATTCTGTGTTGTCAGGCTTCCATTCAACTCAATTTCTGACAGTTCTAAGTGATGGTGGCTTTGTATTTCAGTGTAATTTTGATGTGGTTGTGCAAAGAGGTGAGCCATGTCTTTCTATGCTGCCGTCTTGACCAGAAGTAATAACAAATCAGTTATTTTTCAGAAGTCTCTTATTATACTCATCTTAATACCATAAACTTAAAATTTTCATGTCTTTTTACACTTAGTATGATGCCAGGCACTTTTTCTTCACTTAGATTTACATTCTTAAGAAATGCTTGTGGAAGAGGGGAAAAGAAAAATGTCATTTATGAACTGATTTTTTATATACTTAAAAATATACATAGATTTAATATAAAGAATCTCTGAACTTTTAATTTGTAGTTTAATCCTAAGAATGTAGACTAATGTGTGTGGAGAGAGAGGGGAATTAATCAGTACTTGTAGAGACTTTAAATGAAGACTTCCCCAGTGAAGTTTTATTATATCTAAATAAACCGAAAATAAAAATTAACTTGACATCACCTCAATAACTCAAATATATTCCTAAAATGCATTAATCTGTAATAGTGTTGTTCTAATATTTTGTTAAGTAAATAATTAGATAGTATAGATGAGTTCTACAGAGAAAAATCACTAAATCTCCAAATACTAATTTTACAGGGGCATATTATGAGGTCCAGCTTCTATGGATCTACATCCAGGAGAATGTAAATTTGGATACAACATTTTAAATTTAAATTATAAGTCCCTGGATGGTATAGCTCAGTGGATTGAGCATAGGCCTGTGAACCAAAGGGTCACCAGTTCGATTCCCAGTAAGGGCACATGCCTGGGTTGTGGGCCAGGTGTCCAGTAGGAAGTGTGCAAGAGGCAACCACACACTGATGTGTCTCTCCCTTTCTTTCTCCTTCCTTTACCCTTTCTCTAAAAATAAATAAATAAAATCTTTTAAATTTAAATTATAACACAGTACTTATTTTTTAGAACATTTTCAGTTATGTTTTTTTTTACTTTTGTAAACTTACTTATTAATATAAATATATTAAAACAAATATATGGCTTTATGTAGATCATTTCAACAACTTAATAAATTTTCTTGATTTATTCATGCTTTACATTATTCAAAGGTAGACAGGTTGAGAGTAATTGATTCGAGTATCTTGCTGCTGACACTGAAATAATCTAGTTCATTTTCTTAATCTAAAGAAATAGAATTAAATTTAGTAGAATTAAGAGTGCCAATTATTATTATTAATTTATAATTTCCTTTTAAATAAGAATAGCAACAACAATATATCAGAAATATCTCAGAAACTGTCACAACAACCTGAGATGGGTTAAGTAAATCCCCATGCAGTGATTTGGGATAGAGTAAATTACATTGGCCAGATATAGATAGTCACAGAAGCTTCTACACTGCAGGTACTGTATGACTTTCATTTCCACCATCACAAGCTGAGGAACTAGTTTCTTTTTTCTTCTCTCTTTTTTTAAGTCCATACCTGAGGATATATTTATTTATTTTAGAGAGAGAGAGGAACATCAATGTGAGAGACATCGATTGGTTGCCTCTTGTATATTCCCCAACTGAGGATTGAACTCCCAAAGTAGGTATGTGCCTTGACCAGCATGGAACCCGCAACATTTTGTTGTACCAGATGACACTCCAACCAACTGAACCACCTAGCCAAGGTAGGAACCAGTGTCTTTAAAGGAATTTGTTCATGGTACTGAAATGCTAACCTTCAAAAATGATGACTTTGTTCTTAATTTCAGTAACCAGAGGGGAGATAGGAGGGTATACTCGGAGGGGGTGGGGGTGTGGAAAGGGAGAACAGTTTTCAGGAACATCTATAAAGGACACATGGACAAAACTAAAGGGGGGTAGGATCGAGGGTAGGAGGTGAGGATGGCTGGAGTAGGGGTAGTAGTGGGGAAAAAATGGAGACAACTGTATCTGATCAACAATAAAAAAAAAAAGATGACTTTGTACTACTCCGAAAAGAATGACTGATTCAGAGGGCTATGATAGAGACACAGATAGAAACACTTCATTTCATCACACAACCAAAATTAGGATAACAACCAATTTAAAAACAAAGAACAACCAGAACTGCCAGAAAAATATGTGCATAGAAGTCCAACAACCAAGGAGTTAAAGAAACATTCAACCAGACCGTAGGAGGGGTGGAGACGGGCTGCAGGGCAGAGATGACTGGGCAAGACAGCAGCTAGCAGACCGGACCACACGGGAAATCTCACATTTGCATGCAGAAAAAACCCAGGGGAAGCCGGGGAAATAGACAGACCTCGAAACCCAGGGTTTCATCCGAGGAAACTAAAGACTCAAAACCACAGGCTGTAAAAAATCTGTGGGGATTGCGGTGGCGGGAGAAACTCCCAGCCTCACAGGAGAGTTCATTGAAATGTACACAAACCGACCCACCTGTGAATCAGTACTTAAAGGGCACAAAGCAATTGTGGAAAGCAAGGGAAGTGACAGAAAGTGGGACTTGAGCAGAACAAGCAACACTGTTCCCTCTCTGACCCCTCCCACACACACAGCAATGCAGCAGCAAAAAGGGTTGCCATGCCCTGGCAAATACCTAAGGCTCTGCCACTTACACCTAACAGGAGTGCTGAGACAAAAAATATGGCCCAAATGAAAAAACAGATCAAAGCTCAAGAAAAAGAACTAAGCGACAATGAGATAGACAACCTGCCTGATGCAGAATTCAAAACACTGGTTATCAGGATGCTCACAGAATTGATTGAGCTTGGTTGCAAAATGAAGGAAGAACTGAAGGCTACATAAAGTGAAATAAAGGAAAATATACAGGGTACCAACAATGAAGGGGAGAAAACCTGGACTCAAATAAATAATTTGAAACAAAAGGAAGAAATATGCATCCAATTGGAACAGAATTAAGAAACAAGAATGCAAAAAAATGAGGAGAGGCTTAGGAACCTCTGGGACAACTTTAAATATTCCAACATCTGAATCATGGGAGTGCTGGAAGGAGAAAAGGAAGTGCAAGAAATTGAAAACTTATTTGAACAGATAATGAAGGAAAACTTAATTAAGTTATGCAATATGAAAGACAAGGAAAGAATCTTAAAAGGAGCAAGAGGAAAGGAGAGAGTTACCTACAAAGGAGTGCCCATAAGGCTATCAGCTGATTTCTCAAAAAAAACCTTATAAGGAAGAAAGGGCTGGAAAGAAGTATTCACACTCATGAAAGACAAGGACCTACATCCAAGATTACTCTATGCAGCAAAACTTTCATTTAGAATGGAAGAGCAGATAAATTGCTTCCCAGATATGGTCAAGCAAGTTAAAGGAGTTTACCATCATCAAGCCTTTATTATATGAAATGTTAAAAGGGCTTATCTAAGAAATATAACATCAAAAACTATGAACCATAAAATTACAACACACTCACAACTATCAACAACTGAGCCTAAAAAACAAAAACAAAAACTAAGCAAACAACTAGAACAGGAACAGAATCACAGAAATAGAGATCACATGGAGAGGTATCAGTGGGGAGGGGGAGGGGGAGAATGGGGGAAAAGGTACAGGGAATAAGAAGCATAAATGGTAGGTACAAAATAGATAGGGGGAGGTTAAGAATAGTATAGGAAATGGAGAAGCCAAAGAACTTGTATGTATGACCCATGGACATGAACTAAGGAGGGGCACGTATTTCTGGTAGGAGGGAGTGCAGGGTGGAGGGGAATAAAGGGGAGAAAAAATAAGACAACTGTAATAGCATGATCAATAAAATATATTTAAAAATGTGAAAATAATGTTAATTATGGTCACTAACTCACAATAATAATAGTTATAACTTAATAAGTACCTAATATATCAAGTATTTAACCGGATGTTCTCATTAATTCTCCTAATAACACAATCAGGTATTGTTATCTTCCCTTTAAAGATGAGAAAACAGCCTCAAAATGCTAAGAATCTCATAGCTAAAAAACATTTTAATCCCAAACCTGCTCTTTCTCCACTGTGCTTGCTACCACCTGGTTATTTTGCCTTGATTGCAATGTGATTAATTTTTCCCAGTCACTAAACATAAGTTTTTTGGAAAAAAAAATATAAAAACTTTGACTCAAAATCCTGGGCAAAATTAAATAACCCTCAAGATGCTAATCTCATTAAACAGAAATGCTTAAAATCTATTTTTTTAATTTTGAAACTTTTTTTAGATTTATAAAGTACTTTAGAGTATATGGTAAAAATTCAACTGATGCATTCAGTTAAAAATGAGACTTACTTAAAAATCTTTATTCCATGTTGAGCAATCAGCGATTCCAGGAAGAGGTTATTTGATCTTTTTTATTTTTCTCATTTATCAGCTAAGATTGTATATTAAGCCTTTTGCTCTCCCCTTTCCTCCCTTCCTTGAACTGTGCAAGGGAAGTTCAGTTTTAGAAAGGAATTTTTCAGAATAGCCACTGACTGATTTACCACATATAATCATGATTTGGGTAGTTTAAATGATAACATTTAAATATTATATTTGGAATACTAACTTCAGTAACTTAAGTGTCCAAAATAATTCATTAGAGCAACCTTTAAAATGCATGCTACCATTATTCAGAAAAAAATCTATCACTCATTCTATAAATGATGTGATATAAAAACATTTTCTTTAAAATAACTTGAGGAAATTTTAACTTATACTTCATGGTCATCTTTTTATTTACATGAAAGAGCACCTTACTTATGACAAGGAATTTGAAAAATGATCAAAGGTGTAAACCCTACCAAACATTTTCATTCCTAAGGAAATCTATTTTCAGATTAGATATAATCCCAATTAGAATGTGGTTTCATTCCTTATAGTGTTAACAAGATACTTTATGTGCTGCTAGTGTTATAAATAGCATCTCCTACAATGTTTCGTCTATTACTTCTTATCACAGACAGTTGAATTTTAAAATTACATGCGTTCATTATTGGATAAAGATTTTTTTAAAAGGACTGCCTAGCTCTGGAAAAGTAGCTCAGTTGGTTGGAACATTGGCCCAATGTGCCATGGTTGCAGGTCCTATCCCTGGTCAGAGCCCATACAAAAATCAACCAATGCATTCATGGATGAGTGGAATAAGTCAATGTTTCTCTTCCTCTTTCTCTCTCTTAAAAAAAAAATCAATTAAGAAAATAGACTGACCTAATTACTTACAAGTTGGTGTTTGGGCAATCTCTGGTGGTGTGATAGAGTCAATGGCAATGTTTGTTACATTCAGCTGAAAATGTGACTGGCCCTATTGGAGAGGAAAAGAATGCTTATGATAAACATAGGTATGTTTTCCCAATAATTTGCTAGAACTATATGGATGGAAATAATACAACTATAGTTTACATTCTTTCTTTCTATGCTTTCAAAAGAACTTGCCTGAGAGCTTTTCTCCTCTCCCAGCTTTTCTCACTGCCTTAGTGGGAGGTAGTGAGTTGTAATCTGCGAAAAAAATAATCTAAATTCTTCCTACATTGTAAACATCTTACATAAAGAAATCTTCAATTTCAGGAGCACTTTTATGAATAATTAAGAGGGAAAAGCTCTAGACTGAAAAAAAAAATCTGTAGAGAGCAAATCAAGTGGACGTGAAGAATAAAAAAATAAACATCCTTTTTTTCTACTTTCTGTTCTCCAGATCTTTATTTCATTGGAATTGTGTTTATGGGCAGGGACATTTCTAATTATAGTAATCTTCTCTAACAATTTTAAACTAACTTTTCCTAAATATATTGCTTCCTAAATGAGGCAAAAAAATTACTTGCACAGCAAGAGGTTTCCAGTATATTTTTTATAGGTATAGAAGAAAATTTATTTAGCTTTGTGAGACTTTACTTTCACAATAATATATACTCTTGGCACAGGAAGAACTTTTTAAAGTTTCACAAATTACCTTAACAAGGTAAATATTTAGGTTGATTTAATTAAGCTTCCAGACATTAAGTTTGAGAAAGTTAATGGTTACCAGGATTTGCATACATTATTACAATCAAAACAGTAAAACAAACCAAAGAACAACACTTTCCTAACACCCCTAAACACATAAGAAATTGCTAATTTCACTCATTTATACCTATGCTATATTCACTTTGACCTCTGATTTTATACCCTTTTTCTAAAAATAGCTGACAAATAATCTTTTGTGTTAACTCCCCAGTCTTAATACCACAAAGTCACTGGGTTTACTTTGGCTATATTTTTATCATTTAGAGTAGGATGTGCTTATTAAGCCAGTTATACTCCAGTAACTTTGTGATGAAAAAAATATTAAGAGAATTAAGAATAAATAATGGAGCTATTATGTCACTGATCCTCATCCAATTTAAGGAAAATCACTTCCAAAAAGCAGCAATTCTGCCTGATAAATTCATGTCTAAACCTAAACTGAAAGAAAAGTGAAATCATGGGAAACCTAATGGTCCAACACTGGAAATACTTGATAATCAAGAGTAAATTAATAGGCTAACATTTCAAAATGTATACTTTAATAAGTATAAAGTATATAAACAATTAGGTAAGCTTGTGGAGGAGCTGACCAAGATACATAAATTATAAGATGTAAGTTTCCATCTAAAATTTCTATATAGTTTTTTTCGTTTAGAGAATGTTTATTAACCTTGTTTAGTGTACAATTTCTCATTTGTCATGTTGGAAATCCTTTACTGTCAAGACTATCCTTCTCTCTGATGACAAACAGCAGCCAGTGTCAGTGATTATTCTGGACCTCTATGTCGGATAAATTCAATTTCTTCTTGAGACATAGGTTTCCTTCTATATTTCTGAGGTAATGTTTTTATCATTTCTTCAGTGTCTGGTGGACCCTGATGCGTCTGCCAATCTGGCAATTTATTTCCCTTAAAATTCTGTGAAATTGAAGAAGAGTTAGATGGTAGTCCTGCTGATCTCAAAACTTCAGATACATTCGGTTTAGAACGGTATCTTCTGTTAGGGAACCTTATTAATGGAGTATGTGTCTTGACTACCTCAATGACCCTGCTAGCAGGTACCATCTTACTGTCTATCATGACCCATGAGAAGGGACAGCTCCAGTATATTTATTTTTTAAGAAGTTCAGCTTTATTGAGGAATAATTGACAAACTATATTTCAAAATACTTTACTATGAATGTTATTGAAATGAGCAATTACTACCTGATTATTGTATATTAAAAGTTTTACCAAAATAATTTAAAATATTTAATTACATATTAAAATAGAATAAGCATTCCCAGGAAAGATTTTCCCTAAGAATGAACTATAAGTAGGTTTAGAAGACTGAAGAGATAAAGGTCGCAAGCAGTAATACAACTGGCCAAAATCTAACTCATCAAAAGAGAAGGAAAGCAAGTTTTCCACTCATCGTCCACATAACCTAACCTACGTGTTCATGATTCTCTTCTTTCTTCTGAAGTACTGTTCATCTTCGCTGTGATCTGTGAAGAATTTTTCAAGGAGTGACTATATTAACACTTCATCAATTAATGAGTGCTAGTGAGCTAATATTTAAAACAGTAATAATTTATTCTTTTGATTTAAAATTCAAACTATAAATCCTGCCCTTTACAAACCACACTTTACTTCTAGATCTATTATGTAACATAGGAGATATTCACAGGAAAGAGTTATACAAATAGACAATTTTCCAAACCTAACACATAAGCTGTTTTTGTCTTCATAGGAACAGGCAAGTCTTCTGGGAACAGAAAATCTCCTATAAATATAACCAAGCTTTGAAGCAGTCATGGTGATATCCACCTTCACAGATTTACCATTGCTGACTCCACCAAGCAAAAAGCCAACTCACCTGCTTGCCTCCCAGACTGGGATCCCTGTAAGGTACTTTACACACCCTCTCTGTTTAATCTCAACAAGAATCTCCACCATGGCTCTTCTCCGTGGCATAGACACCCACAGCTCTGTGACCCATGTGAGCCCAGATCCAGTGCTTTCTGTCCCACAGCACGCTGCCCCACCAATGCCGAATTCAATACTATCAATAATCTTTTTACAAATCCATCAGCTGGAAATATGGGCCTTTCAGAGCTCAAAATATTTAGTATTTTGTTTTCTTATTCTCTCTCAAGTAACTGTCACTTAATAAAGATAAGACATTTTTTAACAGTTCTCTCACATTTCTTTTATATCCACAGAGAATACATACTCTGCCAAGAGTAAAGTAGACATGAAGCATGATAAGTGAACAGTGTTATGCATTCTACAGAATTTAAGCAAAGCTAAAGATTCATACATTACATTTTTAAAAATATTAACAAAAATACAAAATGTTCACAGTGGGCGTACTATTCAGGAACAACAATTAAATTTCAGATAAATAACTTGTCATTTTACTAAATTTACCTCAATATTTATTTTTCCATTGGACAACAGTATACCTTTTATCATAATCATGCTTGTTAAAGGTCTAGAAACCTTGAGTCACCCTCAGTGGCCCCTCCCCATAGCTTTGCCCTTCTCTGACCACCTTTCCCTCATTCCCTTGTTGCTCTGACCTAGACTTTTCTTTCTACTATCTTCAAATACTGAGGTAAAGTTGGGCTCAGGCAGTGGCCAAAATATTTCCCAAAGCAGATTCCTTCAAAACTACTTCTATGGGATGCAAAGAAATGAAAAAGAAGGAAAGAAGGGAGAAAGGGAAGGAGGGAAGGTGGGAAGAAAAGTTTGACTAACACTGGTTTACTTAAAATTTCTTGTACCACAGGTCTTCATATATAGTGCTTCTCTAACAAGGGGCTCAATGGCCATGTTCCTGACAGAAGTAAACAAGGAAACCTTTTCTACAAATTATCTTTCCAAATGCCCTGGAAAGGTAGGTATAGAGCTGTGGCTGAATATGGGGATGAGAGTGGCAGTGAACTAATGAAACAGAGGTGCGGCCAGAGTTACAGAGGGCAGTCAGGAATTGTCTTTATTTCAAAGGAACTTTACAGGAGATTCTGATATATCTTTGCTCCTCCCCACTCTTCCCAATTAAAAATCTGTGGTGGTCTCCAAAGCTCAATGTACACAAGAATCCTCCAAGAGTGTGATGCATGTGCATGACCTACACTCAGAGGTTTAGGATATTCACAGTGCAGGGCAGCAATTACATTTGAAACTTGCATCCTGATTGATTCTGGGGCACATGGCCATAGGAACCCCATTTTAGAATCCACTGTTCTAGAAGGTATTAAGGGTTGCAAATGTATTGTCTGAACTTTGTTATAAATACTAAGAAATTAGCTCATGACTCAATGACACAGATTAAATGATAAAATGATAGGTCTAAGTTGGCTTTGGGGGCAAACAAAAACTCAATTGTTTTACTTTTAAAGTTAATTTTTTTTTTAAATTCAAATTTTCAAAATTTCAGTTCTAAAGAAAAAATTCTTGCTTAAAGTAAACTGTACAGTATCTTTGGTGGGCTACAAGGTACTAAAAACTGAATAATTCTCAGTCCTCAGCTTAAAGAGGCTTACATTCAGACAAATATAATATAATATAATATAATATAATATAATATAATATAATATAATATAGTATAGTATAATATAATATAATATAATATAAAATGTATACAAATTATAACATGATAAGTATACAATGAGAAAAATGCTGTGTGAGATACCCCAGTTTGTGGAGGAGTTAAATGGAAGTTACACTGACCTCCTCCCAGGACCAAACTGGAATTACACCTAAATTTTAGAAAAATTACCCTGAATAACCAAGTGAACACTATCTGGAGAAAAGCCTTATAACCACAGACAGATGGAAGAAATCACTTCACCACAATGAGACTAGGAAGGAGTGCAGAGGAGGCGGAGAGGGCTGGCTAGGCACCCACTGGAAGCAGCTGAAGTTCCAGAAGGATATTTCAGTAGCCAGGGGGTGCCCCTGAGAAGTGTGGGGTCTAAACCCCAAGCTGGGCTCCCCAGCCTATAGCATCAGAACTGGGAAAGGAACCCAAATAATATGTAGCAGTGAAAAGCAGCAAGGTTTCTGTCCACCAGAGAGAGATAGCTGGAGACACACGGAGCCTCATAAATGGCAAATGCACAGAGTTCTGTTTGCAGCCACTTACTCTGGGCTCCAGCAGAGGGTGGGCAGATTGGGCTAGAGATGTGTGAGGAGAGTTTGGGGCTGGTGGCCTGGGAAGAAAACTAAACAGTTAGCCACCAGGATCTCAGTCCTAAGTCATTCCCAATACTTCAGGAGCCATCTTTCTCAGACAGTACTCCCCTCCAAGTGGCAATAGCCTGAGGGAAGCAAAAGCCCTACCCACAAGAATCACTCTCACCCCACCCTCTGGTGATTAAACACTGTTGCTGAGGAGTACAGCTATAAGACTTTCACTCTTTAAGCCTAACAGAAAGCTTGCAGACAGAGACAGACCTCTGGGAGCTCTGAGACTTTAGCTGACCCTCCCCTGGGCCCGGTGCTGGTAAAAGCCAGCTGCAGTGTGCAGTCTGGTTCTTTCTGCACAGAAACAGGTCCAGCAGAGGCAACAACAAGCTGTGGATCACTGATAGCTCCAAATAGGTTTCCCTGGGTCAGTCACAGATGTGGTTTGACATCGGCCTAAACCAGAGTCTTTGCAGATCTACCTAATACATAGAAACAAACACAAAAAGGCAGCCAAAATTGGAAGACAATGAAACAGGCCCCAAATGAAAGAATAAGAGAATTCTCCAGAAGAAGAACTAGGTGAAATGGAGGCAAGCAATCTATCAGATGGAGAGTTTAGAGTATGATTATAAGGATACTCAACAGCATGAAAAAAAGACACAGAAACATTGAAAAAAGGACCAGTCAGAATTAAGAATGCAATATATGAAATAAAGAATATACTGGAAGGAATAAACAGTAGGTTACATGAAGCAGAGAATCAAATCAATAATTTGGAAGACAAAGTAGAAGAAAACACCCAAGCACAGCAGTAAAAAGAAAAAAGAATTTTTAAAAAATGAGGAGAGCTTATGAAACCTTTGGGACAAAATGAAGCATAAAAAGATCCACAAGATGGGAATATTAGAAGGAGAAGAGAGTGAGCAAGAGATCAAGAACCTATTTAAAGAAATAATGACCAAAAATTTCTGTAATCTGGTGAAGGAAAATGACACACAAGTCCAGGAAGCTCAGAGTCCCAAATAAGTTGGACCCAAAGAAGCCTACACTAAGACACATATTAATTACAATGGCAAGACCGAAAGACAAGGAGAAAATCCTAAAAGCTTCAAGAGAAAAGCAAGTAGTTATATACAAGGGAGCACTAATCAGACTGTCATCTGATTTCTCAACAGAAATATTTCAGGCCAGAAGGGAGGTGTGAGATATTCAAAGTGATGAAAAGCAAGGACCTACAACCAAGGTTACTTTACTCAGCAAGGCTGCCATTTAAAATTGAAGGAGAAATAAGGAACTTCCCAGACAAGAAAAGGCTAAAGGAATTTGTTAACACCAAACCAGTACTGCAGCAAATGTTAAAGGGCTTGCTTTAAAAAGAGGAAGAATAAAGAGAAAAAAAAAAAAAAACAGAGGAAAATAGTCTAACAATAAAATGGCACTAAACACATAGCTATCAATAATCACCTTACATGTAAATGGCTTAAATGCTCCAACCAAAAGACTTAGGGTAGCTGAATGGATAAGAAAACAAGACCCATATATATGCTGCCTCCAAGTGATCCACCTCAGATCAAAAGATACACATAAATGCCCTGGCTGGTGTAGCTCAGTGGATTGAGCGCGGGCTGAGAACCACACGGTCCCGGTTCGATTCCCGGTCAGGGCACATGCCTGGGTTGTGGGCCAGGTCCCCGGTGAGGGCCATATGAGAGGCAACCATACATTGCTGTTTCTCCCTCTCTTTCTCCATCCCTTCTCCTCTCTCTAAAAATAAATAAATAAAATATTTTAAAAAAAAGATACACATAAAAAGGAAAGGGATGGAAAAATATATTTCATGCAATGGAAGGAAAAAAGATGGGGTAGCAATATTTATATCTGACAAAATAGATGTAAAATGAAAGCTATAGCAGGAGACAAAGGAGGGAATTACATAATGATAAAGGGAACAGTCCATCAAGAGAATATAACCCTAGTAAACATTTATGCATACAACATAGGGCACCTAAATTTGTAAAGCAAATATTGATGGACATAAAGGGAGAGATCAACAGAAATACAGTCATAGTCGGGTATTTTAACACCCCATTGACATCAATGGATAGATCTTCCAGACAGAAAATCAACACAGAGATAGCAGCCTTAAAGGATGCACAAGATCAATTGAATTTAGTTGGATTTAACTGATAACTTCAGAACATTTCGTCCCAAAGCACCAGAATACACACACTTTTTCATGTGTACATGGAATGTTTTCTAGGATAGCCCACATGTTAGGACACAAAACAAGTCTCAATAAATTTAAGAAGACTGAAATCACATCAAGCATCTTCTCCGACCACTGTACTATGAAACTAGAAATTAATCACAAGAACACAGAAAAACATGCAAAGACATAGAAACTAAATAACATGTTGTTAACAGTGAATGGGTGAATGACGACATCAAGGAAGAAATCAAAAGATATCCTAAAGCAAATGAAAATTAGAACACAATAATCCAAAATCTGTGGGACACAGCGAAAGCAATCCAAAGAGGGAAATTCAGAGGACTATCTCAAAAAACAAAAAATAAAGCACAAATAAACAATCTTACTTTACACTAAAAAGAACTTAAAAAGAATAACAAACAAAGCCCAAAGTGAGTAGAAGGAAGGAAATAATAAAGAGTAGAGAATAAACAAAATAGAGTCTAAAAGAATGATGCAAAAAGTCAATGAACCCAAGAGGTGGTTCTTTGAAAAGATAAACAAGACTGACAAACCTTTAACCAGACTGATCAAGAAAAACACAGAGAAGACCCAAATATATAAAATGAGAAATGAAAGAGGAGAAATAACAGTTGACACCAAAGAAATACAAAGGATTATAAGAAAATACTATGAGGCAATCTGGCCCTTGACATCACCTACTCTAGAGGTACCAAGAGATGGCTCATAAGACTTCCGGCCAAGATGGAGGCATAGGTAGACACACTGTGCCTCCTTGCACAACCAAAAGAGGAAAAACAACAATTTAAAAAACAAAACAAACAACCAGAACTGACAGAAAATCGAACTGTGTGGAAGTCCGACAACCAGGGAGTTAAAGAAGACACGTTCATCCAGACCAGTTAGTGGGGCGGAGCTGGGGGGAGAGCGTGCAGCCAGACACCGGTTTGTGGAGAGGGGCATAAATGGTGCAGCTGCCTGGAGAGGCCCTCGGCAGGCGCACTCAACAAAACCAGAGGCCAGCGCACCTGGAGCAGCCCGTGGCTGGCCGACCCAGAACCAGCGGGGCTGAGACTGGTGGAGCGGGTGGTCCCTCATTCACGCTCAGATAAACCGGGAGAAAAAGCTGGGGAGCAGAGAAGACCGCACAACCCACCATCGCGGGGGAATAAAGCCTCAAACCACTGATTGAAAATACCTGTGAGGGTTGAGGCAGTGGTGGGAGGAACTCCCAGCCTCACAGGAGAGCTCACTGGGGGGAAATGACTGAGAGCCGGCAGAGTAGAGCAAGAGCCATTGTTCCCTCCCAGGCCTCACCCCCACAGGCAGCACCACAATACGACATAGGTTACCCCACCCTGGTGAACACCTAAGGCTCCACCCCTTAAAGTAACAGGCACACAGTGAAAAAAAAAAATGGCCCAAATGAAAGAGCAGATCAAAACTCCAGAAAAAATACAACTAAGTGACGAAGAGATAGCCAACCTATCAGATGCACAGTTCAAAACACTGGTAATCAGGATGCTCACAGGATTGGTTAAATTTGGTTGCAAATTAGATGAAAAAATGAAGGATACACTATAGGAAATGAGGGGAAATGTACAGGAAACCAATAGTGATGGAAAGGAAACTGGGACTCAAGTCAATGGAGTAGACCAGAAGGAAGAAAAAAAACATTCAACCGGAAAAGAATGAAGAAACAAGAATTCAAAAAAAATGAGGAGAGGCTTAGCAACCTCCAGGACATCTTTAAACGTCCCAACATCGAGTCATAGGGGCGCCAGAAGGAGAAGAAGACGACCAAGGGATTGAAAACTTATTTGAACAAATGATAAAGGAGAACTTCCACAAGCTGGGGAAGGAAATAGACTTCCAGGAAGTCCAGGAAGCTCAGAGAGTCCCAAAGAAGTTGGACCCAAAGAGGAACACGCAAAGGCACATCATAATTACGTTACCCAAGATTAAAAATAAGGAGAGTATCTTAGAAGCAGCAACAGAAAAGGAGACAGTTACCTACAAAGGAATTCCATAAGACTGTTAGCTGATTTCTCAAAAGAGACCTTTCAGGCAAGAAGGGGCTGGAAAGAAGTATACCAAGTTATGAAAGGCAAGGACCTACATTGGAGAATGCTCTATCCAGCAAAACTTTCATTTAGAATGGAAGGGCGGATAAAGTGCTTCTCAGATAAGGTCAAGTTCAAGGACTTCATCATCACCCAGCCTTTATTATATGAAATGTTAAAGGGATTTATATAAGGCATGGAGGGATATCAACAGAGGAGTGGGACGGGGAAAGAGGGGGGAAAATGTACAGAGAATAAGTAGCATAAATGGTAGGTAGAAAACAGACAGGGGGAGGTTAAAAATAGTATAGGAAATGTAGAAGCCAAAGAACTTATATGTATGACCCACGGAAAAAAACTAAAAGGCAGGGAATGGGGGGCGTGCGGGGCAGAGGGGAAGAAAGGGGAGAAACTGGGACAACTGTAATAGCATAATCAATAAAATATATTTTAAAAAAAGAAAATATTATGAACAACTATATGCCAACAAACTGGATAACCTGGATGTAATGGTTAAATTCCTAGAAACATACAATCTTCCAAAACTAAATCAGGAAGAATCAGAGAATCTGTATAGACATATTATAACTAGTTAAATTGAAGCGGTAATCAAAAAACTCCCTAGAAACAAAAGCCATGGACTGGATGGCTTTCGGGTGAATTTTACCAACATTTCAGGATGAACTAACACCTCTCCGTCTCAAACTACTTCAAAAACTTCAAGAGGAGGGAAGGCTCCCAAGTTCATTTTATGGGCCAGCATTATCCTAATTCCAAAACCAGATAAAGACACTAAAAAGAAAGGAAATTATAGGCCAATATCTCTGATGAATATAGACATTAAAATCCTCAACAAAATATTAGCAAGCTTAGTACAGCAATGCATCAAAAAGATCACACACCATGATCAAATGGGATTTATTCCAGAAATGAAAGGTTGGTACCACATTTGCAAATCAATAAATGTGATTCACCACATAAACAAAATGAAGGATAGAAACCACATGATCATATCAATAGATGCAGAAAAAGCATTTGATGAAATCCAACACACATTTATGATAAAAACTCTCAGCAAAGTGGGAATAGAGGGAATATACCTAAACATAATAAAGGCCATATATGACAAACCCACTGCCAGCATCATACTCAATAGGCAAAACTGCAAGTGTTCCCCTAAGGTTGTGAACAAGACAGGGATGTCCACTTCCACTCCCTTTATTCAACATAGTACTGGAAAGTCCTAGCCACAGCAATTAGAGAAGAAGAAGAAATAAAAACATCTATAGTGGAAAGTAAGAAGTAAAACTGTCTTTATTTGCAAATGACATGATTCTGTACATACAGTACCCCAAAGATTCCACCAAGAAACTATTAGAACTGATAAATTAATTCAGCAAAGTAGTAGGATACAAAATTAATATCCTGAAATCAGTTGCATTTTTATATCCAATAACAGAAGGGAAAATTAAGAAAACAGTCCCATTCATAAGTGCTTCAAAAAGAATAGAATACTTAGGAATAAACCTAATCAAGGATATAAAAGACCTGTACTCTGAAAATTATAAGACACTAAACAAAGAAATTGAAGAAGATACAAATAAGTGAAAGTATATACTATGTCATGGATTGGAAGAATTTACATCCTTAAAATGTCTGTACTGCCCAAAGTAATCTATAGATTCAATGCAATTCCTGTCAAGATTCCAATGACATATTTTACAGAACTGAAACAAATATTTCAAAAATGTATATGGAACCACAAAAGGGCCCACATAGCAATAACAATCCTGAGTAAGAACAACATAGTCGGAGGAATCATGCTACCTAATACAAAACTAAGGCCATTGTAATCACAACAGCATGGTACTAGCATAAAAACAGACACATAGATCAATGGAACAGAAGAGAGAGCCCAGAAACAAACCCATACATTATAGTCAATTAATATTCAACAAAAAGTGCAGTCACATAGAGTGGGCTAAAGATAGTTTATTTAATAAATGGTGTTGGGAAAATTGAACAAATAATGTGCAGAAAAATTAAACTAGACCACCTTGTAACACCACACACAAGAATAAATCAAAATAGATCAAAGACTTAAATGTTAGATCCAAAACCATAAAAATCCTAGAAGAAAACGCAGGCAGTAAAATCTCAGACATTGTTCATAGCAATATTTTTTTCAGATATATCTCGCCAAGTAAGGGAAATAGAAGAAAAAATAAACAAATGGGACTACATCAAAATAAAAAGCATTGCATAGTTACAGAAAACATCAACATAATAAAAAGACAACCCAGAAAATAGGAGAACATATTCTCTGATATATCTGATAAGGGGTTAATAGCTAAAATTTATAAAGAACTTACAAAACTCAACATCAAAAAACAAACAACCCAATTAAAAAATGGGCAAAGGACCTAAGTAGATATTTCTCCTACAAGGACACATAGATGGCCAATAGACATGTGAAAAGAGATTCAATGTCATTAATCATCAGAGAAATGCAAATTAAAACCACAATGAGATATCATCTCACACCTGTCAGAATGGCTATCATCAATAAATCAAGAAACAAGTGCTGGTGAGGATGTGCAGAAAGGGGAACCCTTTCGCACTGCTGATGGGAATGCAGATTGATGCAACCACTGTGGAAAGCAGTGTGGAGATACTTCAAAAAATTAAAACTGGACCTGTGTTTTGACCTAGTAATCTCACTTCTTTAATATATGTGAAGAAACCCAAAATGCTAATTCTTAAGAACATATACAACACCTATGTTGCAGCATTATTTACAATTGCCAATATATGGAAGCAGCCCAAGTGTCCGTCAGTAGGTGAGTGCATAAAACAATTATGGGACATTTACACAATGCAATACTGCTTGGCTATAAAAAAGAAGAAAATTTTACCCTTTGCAACAGTATGAATGGACCTGGAAAACATTATGCTAAGTGAAATAAGCCAGTCAGAGAAACACAAATACCGTATGATTTCACTCATATGTGGAATCTAATGAACAAACTGAACTAACAAGCAAAATACATAAAGATTCATAAATAGAGAACAGGCTAACAACTAAGGAGTGGGAGGAGGGCTGGGAGTAGAGGAACTGAGCAAAAAGGTAAAAGGACTAATGGACATGGACCACAGTGTAGTGATTGTGGGGGTGAGGTGGGTCTAAGGAGACTTAATGGTAATGGAAAAAATACAATAAAAAATAATAATAAAGAGAAAATGCTGTGTGCCTTTAAAGGAGAAAGAAATCAATGGATGAGATAATCTAACTGAAAAGATTAACAATAAGTCCAAGTAAATAATTTTTTATTAAAATGTAAATGACTACACATTCTCAACATGATATATTTCAGCTAATATTTTCTGGCAGTTTGTTGATAGATATCAAATTAGTATTATCACAAATGCCTAACCTCCAAAATATGCTACTTCCCTCTTCTGTGATGTTCTATACAACAGCGGATAAGGAGCAAAACATCTGGACTTGTCACCTGGCGACATTTTTATGTCATCCTACACAGCAACAAAGATCAGAAATTTATTCTCGAATGCTCTAGAGCTCATTTCCAGCAATAAAAGTGAAGGCCACAGGGAATAAATTAACATTAAAAAAGAATTTTTAAAATCCTCGTTTTCCTAGCCAATCCGTGATTGAAAAGTAGTCTCCTATGACTGTCATTCCAGGGAAAAAGAAGTGACCATGAGTGATTCTGGGCACTTTCTGCACAGAATTTCCTTACCTAGCAGCTAGATGAATGCGCTCCTGAAAATAGGTAACAATTGCTACTCAGAAACACTTTGAATGGGCAGAAATTCATTCATGTAAGTTAGCTCTGGCAGAATAAGTGTCCTTCTGGGGATGGCGCTTGCCTAATATATTTAGCAAAATATCATACATACTCTTTACATTTTGACCTCCTCCTACACTAACAGTTTTCAGTAACACAAATAGCTTCAAGTAACTGCAAATAAAATATTTAAAATCCCTACCTCTAACCCCTCAGATAAGTCTCAGTGATATGTGAAATAGAGAAAAAATATTTTTATTATTCACATGGATGAAATTCTTACTCACCAGGTAGGACTGGCTAAGTGGTCAAATGTAATATTAATAGACTTACAATAGAAGGAATCTGGGTTGTACACATAAAATTCTACTATTATTCAAGGCCCACCAGTAGTCAGTATATATATTTTTTAAGTTTTATCAGAACTATGGGAATATTTGCAAAGTGAATTTTGCTTTTTTTTAGATTATTTATTGATTTATTTTTAGACAGAGGGGAAGGGAAGGAGAAAGAGAGAGGGAGAAAAACATCAATGTGTGGCTGCCTCTCATGCACCCCCTATGGGGGACTTGGCCTGCAACCCAGGCATGTGCCCTGACTGGGAATTGAACTGGCGACCCTTTGGTCCGCTGGAATCTACTGAGCCACACCAGCCAGGGTGTGAAATTTGGATTTAGGCAATTTTGAACATGAAAATAACTGCAAAGACATCACAAAGAAAGAGGACCTATGAGGATACATAGAATTCTGAGAGACAAAAATGAGAGAAGTACATTCCAGAGAATGGCACATTACCAGAGGCAAGGCCAATGGTGTCTGCAAGGAGCAGGCCAAATTCCTGTGAGAACCATGGAGGGAGGCAGGGGCAGGCCACAGAAATGGGAATGTCCTGCCTTCAAGAGAACTTAGAACTTTTTTGAAAATCAAGAGAAGCCACTGCAGACCTGTGACTGGGTAGAAACCTGGGTAGTAAATTGTTCAACAAAATGACCTTTACATCCTTGCTTTAAGCCCCAAGCCAGCAAGGTTTTATACTTAAAAAACAACAACACAAAACTGATTCCAGAAATTCTGAGTAATATAAATATTTACTAAAATCTCTTGACATGGTAAATGAGAGAAAATACACATTTAAACTTTCTGGAAGTCTTCTTTATAAAGTCCTATTCCCCATATCAATTCCTCTTCTGTCCCAAATTCCTCTAAACTCCCCCTCTACTCCCACCACTGGCCATTTCTCAGACATCTGATCTTGCCTTTATTTCAGTGGGTGAGCACTCCAATGTTCCCTTTCTTTTGGCAAGGTTCTGGGTAGGATTCTTCCCTCCATTCTGCTGGTGTGATGATCAGAGACAATTGAAAGAGGGGAGCAAAGGCTAGAAAATGCACACTTTCACCCTGGCTGGTGTGGCTCAGTTGGTAGGGCATCGTCCTGCAAAGCAAAAAGTCACTGGTTCAATTCCCATGCACATGCTTAGGTTAGAGGCTCGATTCCCAGGTCAGGCACAGGTGAGAGACAACCGATCAGTGTTTCTCTCTCACATCAAGGTTTCTCTCCCTATTTTTCTCCCTCCATTCCCCAATAAATAAATAAATGCATAAATAAATATATATTTTAAAAAATAAAATGCATACTTTCTAAGTCTTATCCCATAAGATAGATTGGTAGGGAGCACTCATGGAGCTAGGAGTACCATCTAGAAGGTCAATGGAACACTGTCACAAGGGCTTGAGCTACAGTGATGTGTAGAACAATAAAAAGGGATAATCAGAAATTTGAAGCAGGATTTGTCAATGAAACTGAGCTCCTCAAGAACAAGAGTCAATAATTATTCCCAAACCCATCAGAGTGACCTCAGATGTTTGTTTAATGGCTAAATGAATGGATGAATAAGCGCATGAAAAATAGGCAGGCTGCTGACAGGAGGAGAGCCAACAATAGTTAATCCTGAGTGTTCCTGGGAACCTAACACACAATTCTTCCTACTTGCCCCTCCCCCTCACAATCCTAAAGCCATCCTATCACCCTCTTGCCTCATGCTTTCACATTTACCACTCCCTCTACCTAAAATACCCTCCAAACCTTGAGCCTCATGCCTGTATTTAGAGAGGTTGAAAAGGGCCAATGCACAACTGCATGTGCAGCAAGGATTTCACAGCCCACAGCATGCGTGTTAGGTCTGGGCAATAGTGCTTATTATGTCACAGAATTAAAGGAGCAGCATTCCGGATACACCCAGCGGGGATGAGAGTCCTTAGCCTCCTGAACTTGGGAGATGAAGCTATGAGTTATGATGAACTATGAAGCTTTCCACCACCACCAACAACAACACCCCCCCCAAACCCCGAGTGAGTCTCGTGAGAATACCCAGAAAGGTCCTCTATCCTCATGTCCTTGTTGGTCTCTGATCCACACCCGGGTATTCCATTCACAGACTTAATGCAGATTTAATGAACTACCAGTTCTCCTCATATAATAAAGTACAGTAATGAAAAGATGAAACTATCACAAACAGCTAGAGGACTTTGAAAGCAGTGGACTTTGAGGGTGACAGATCACTCTCTGTCCAGCTGTACTGTTTTTCAAAACTTTAGACTGTTACCACTTTTAACTTTTAATAAAATATTCTGTTTTCTTCCTTGTAACTCACTTCAGTAAGTCTTCACTGTCTTTCAATAAAAGAGAAAATGATCTGTTAAATCTAAATGAAACAGGTCTGAATTAACATATTACCATAAATATTTCTGTACTTTGAAATTTTCTCTCACTCTTTTACATTCCAAAGTGACATTTTATTCGTTGAGATAAATATTTGGACCAACAGTAAGTCCAAGTACATAAAGGGTATGGCACTTTTGTGGTTACTTTCACACTCCACCTGGGAAGCTCTGCCCAGGTCCTAGATACAGGAGCTCAGCAACCCAGCGGAGTTCCCTAGGCCCTCCCCATCAGCTCCCTCTTCAGGTTAACCCGCGTGCCAGCCTCCTCCTCCCTCCACACTTAGATGCACTGGGAGAACACAGACACTTGGCTGCCCTCAGCCCTCTACACCATGACTGGCATTTAATAGGTACTCAGTGAAAGTTTGTGGAGTGAATACGTACATATTTGTACCATAACAATTATGAAAGAAAAATTATACTAAGTAATCCCTCTTTGTTTTCTAAAACGTGAAATATGAGGCAAAAGAGTTTTGAGACGACAGCAGGGTGGAGCCTGCTGGGCTTCCCCAGGCAGCTTGTGTTGTGTTCTCTCAGCAACTCTGGTGGCCCTGAAGAGGGTTTCCCCTGCCCCCAGCTTTGGCGGACTGCAGCTCCACCTCGCTCTCTATTTCCACAGGCTCTAGCCAGAGACGGGGTTGAATATCTTCTCTTTCTTTCTTCACCGCCTTCCATCTGCTCTGTGTGCCCTGCACTCCTCTCCACCTCCTTTGACCTTCTTGTGCCCTGGGATTTTGTGGTGTCCCCTGGGCTTTCCTGGTGTAACCCTCACACTGGAAGGAACCTGGGTGCCCAGAGCTGATTTGGGATCCGCTGGCAGTGTTTTGGGCCCGCTAAATTGGCCTAGGAAGGCTCAAAATTAACAAAAGCCAAGGCAGCCTGCTGAAATCTGTGGGGTCGTCCACCATGCCCTGTGGCCAACCTGATGGGGAAGCAAAGCATCCCCAAGCGCGTGCTGTGAGGGCACGTGACAGCATTGACCTTACTCATGAGGAGACGCTGACTAGTACCTCACCTGTGCACCATGCCGCCCTGGCTGGGATTGGGACCCAGAAATTTCGGCTGCCTTACCTGAGAGTTCTCCCGCACCTCGGAAGGGATGTAACAAGATGGTTCCTTTACAAGAGGGATTGTTGTTGTTGTTACGTAAGTCTCCACAATGGTATATCTAATGAATCCCTTACCTTTTCCCCTGAGAACCGATTACCTGCAGAGGCAGAGTGGTCTGGTTCTTTAAAAACAAACAAAAAAAATCAGCGACTTCCTTATCCCAACAGTAATTCCCTAAGACTCAGGCTCAAGGTAAAGGACTGGCTGGGACCAGGCTTTACCTGCGCCCCGGTGGCAATGGGAGCCGAGCCTGCCCTACCGCGCCAAGGAAAAGCCGCCCCTTAAGCTACAACGTCTACAACGTCTACAACGTGAGCTCCCCAGGGACCCCGGGGCGTCCCCTGGATACCCTGCCAACTGGAGCAGCCAGGCCCATGACCTAGTGAGCCGCTCTGCCGCGCAGAGCTGAGTGCCCAAGAGGGCAGGGTTTCTCCACTGCGGAGCTGCCCAGCCTCCCCGGGGGTATCTCACGGAGTCACCGGTTCAACTGTTCCTGCAGATGAAGTCACCAAGGTTTATCAAGGTTTATGCCCAAGACCACAGAAGGCTAGATTTTTTTTTACAATAAAGAGCTCCGCTGCACACGTTTGGTCGCTGCTAACGACAGAAAAATGATTTTAAGTCCACTTGCTCTGATTAAAATAAAGGGGCAGGCATCTCCGATAAATCCTGCTCTGTAAATTATGGTTGCTTGGATCATTTCATTAGCCTGCATTATTGCTTTGTATTATGTATGGAGAAATGTTTAAATTGATGGCTTATTATCTAATTACCTAATTATACCTAATCAATTGAATGCTAATTATCAATTGCTAGTTTGTGAAGTGGCAAACATGTGAGAGAAGGAAGGAATAAACCACACTAGGCATTGTCCACCCTTCAATTACAAAGAGGGCTTGCCAGCCACAGACTCTGGAAAATAATCCCAATGCCTTCAAATCGTTCTTTCTAGACTAGGAAGAATCTATCAAGAATAAAGAAAACTGAAAACTGGATTATTTCTCTGATTTCTGTATATTGAAACTAGAGGAAGTAAATTAATGAACTTTCAGAGCCTGACAATTTGAGTTCTACTTTTTGTTCAGTCCTTAGCTGTCGTGGGGATTTTGTCCCAGCCGAAACCCGTGGGTGACCGTAACCGAATGCGTGAAAGAATCTCACACTGAGATATGCGGGGGGAAGGAATCCGGCGACCACGGGCCTCCTCCACCATCCCCCATCTTGGGGAGAAAGACCTCGTGGGTTGCTTAGCCGGGGGTTTTATTAGAGGCATTAAGACACATTTACATTGGATTGATTATTCATTGGATTAAGCAGAACAGGGGTAGGATTACTCATTAGCAAGGCATCAGGATGTTGATTCATGTCCGGTGGCAGACAGGACCAGATTAAAGTAATATGCAGGGCACAGCAAGTCAGAATTTTTTAAGATACCTCTTTGCCAAATTCCTATTAGAGAATTCCCATCCCACAGACATGATTCACACTTGCTCACACAGGAATCACACGGAGCTGTGCTCAAAACGTGTAAATTCTCAGGACTGTGTGTTTACATGCGTGTGGAAATCACTGCCACACTTAGCCATGGGACCTCAAGCAAAGCATTTATTGTCAATTGTCTCTCTGACAAAGCGAAGAGATTGAATTGACTCATGCTCAGACAGCTCATACCATGTGTAAGTCTGTGAAGAATGCAGATTCTGACACTCCAGGGATTTCAGTTTTGCATGGCAGGTGCACCATTAATCTGCATTTGAAAGGCCTCTGGGTAGTCCTGAAGCAAGTGGTCTTTGAAACCCACTGTTATTCACTTAATAAAAATGATCTGAAAGCAAACTAGGCTGTGCATAGTTAGAAACACTGGAACTACAATGGTAATTAAAAGTGATAGACAAGACCCTTGTCTTCGGGAAGCATCTAGCTTCTGGGATCTAGCTCCCCCACATAATGGTTTTATCATAACTAAATAGGTTGGTTAATGCTAAGTTACTCTTTGATTTTTGTTCCTTGTTTGTTCATTGTTTATCCGTGACTACTTTTTTTTTAATCATCCAGAATGTGACATTTTAACATATCCTCTTAGTTAATGACACATAAAACATAATAGCACTTGGTGGTATACAGCTGATTTGAAAACCTAGGTAATAATAACTTCATGAGAAACAGTGTAGAAAACCATATTTGACAAAACTACACATTGTTTTCAATAACATAAAAAAATGAAAAAAAAATTGGGTACCCACATATACTCATACACTTGCCGATTCCACACTGATGATGTCCACCAAGGACTTTGTAGGAAGCTGCTCTGGATAGAAGCACAGGTAAAACAGCAGTACAAAGTGGTCATGCTGAACACAGGGGAAGAGTTTAAAGAAATTGCTGAATTATATCAGAATTATAAGAGCTTAATTTACAAATGTTTGTGAATTTTTTCTCTTACATGCTTAGTCTGAGCTACCTTCCTATCATTGTTCTGATTCTGTATCAGCTGAGCAGTATATTTAAGTGAAGTGGGAGGGAAAAATATTTATAACTCCCTAGCAAGTGCATCATAGTGCATTCTATTCATATTTTTGAGCTGAGATACTCAAATACAACAATAAAGAAAGAAATTATAATGTTATTTGGTAAATACTTGAATCATAACAAAATTTTTAAATGTTTATGTCTGATGCTGAGTACATACAAACATCCAAGTGATTGGGAGTAATTCAAGAAAGTAAAAGATTGAAATTTCAAAATGCTTAATAAACTTTTATATGTAAAATGCTATACAAGGAAAAATAAATTATAAAACTCCACTCCAACTTCAAAGGAAAAACAAGATGGTATTTGTTAGACTGTGCTTAAAATAATAAAAATTAATCATAATCTACGGTACCAGCAATTTACTAATACCATATTAACTAGCTGCTGTTAACTCAAGTAAGAGTAAAGTATAGAACACAGTCTAATGTGGTAGTTCCAATAAATAAATAAATAAATAGATTCCCAAATCAATCTACTTGTATTCAAATCCAGCTCAACCACTTCATAGCTATGTGACCTTATGGAGTATTTAACTCTCTCCAAGCCTCTGTCTCTTCATTGTAAAACTGACCGCCATGTATAGGTTAGACTTAATTTTAAGCTCCTCTAAAATAAATACAAAAGTAGAAACTACAGGACAGCCAAAAACCAAGTGCCATTTGATTCTCACAGTTTTCAGTTCATTGCTCGTGATATGACTAAAGTTTTCTTTTTTCTTTTTTTTTTTTAAGATCTGCCTGGACCTTCTACTTTTGAGGAAGTGGCCACAAAGAGCAGTTTCTGCTTGAAAGAAGGGAGATGTTTCTGTACCCCTCATAGGATCTTACACATCTTGAGAAAGTTCAGATGGCATAAAGCTTGGAACAGTTAACTGTGATAACGGTTAAAAACTTGACAATAGACTGACATTGGAAGTTCTCTTCGATATGTTTGACCTGTGAATTCTCCTTTCAACTACATCTAAAGCTTGCTTTCCATGTGGTATGTGAACCTTTTGGATGAACCACATTCCACCACCCTTTCAGCCAGTGACAAACTGAATTAGCCCCATTAAATTCCGCCTCTGGAACCTCACTTGCCCTAAAACAGATTAGCAGGAAACTGTTTTGCGTACATTACCTCCTAAACCATATCTTAACCTTTTCCAGCCTGAAGGCAGCAAATTTATTTTTGACTCTTCACAGAACCTTGAAAAGAGCTCGGTAAATATTTTGGGACTGATTAGAGAGAAAGCAGTATTCTTAGGAATATAAAATGATACTCTGTGTAGAGCAATGTTAGAATGAAGCTAAATCGCCAATAGGTGGCAGTGGTGATTTAATTTCTGGACAGATCATTAAAACAGAAAAGTCTGTTTTGGTCAGTTGCCAAAAATGCCTAATTTCATTTTCCACCCCTGCATTGCATTTTCTACCAGCCTCCAATGCCCTCACATCTCTCTCGGCACTGTCTGCCAACGCCCATAGTAAGTGATGCCTGAATAGTTGTAGCTATAGCGTCTTCCTTAGCTACTTTTTCTAGTCTCATAAATTAATTGTTGTCATTCTTAGAAATAAAAGAAATTAGCCCTCATTGCTTAATAATCTCTGAAGAAACTATTACATTCTTCTTAGATTGTTAAAATGCTTAAATATGATTAGAATAATGGGAGAACTGGGTTTTTCCAACACTCAGTGAAATACAAATTTAATTGCTGCTTCTAGTTTTACTTTACCTATTCAGCAGCAGAAACAATGCTGACCTTATAATGTTTTCAGAAATAGAATTTGAGGTATACAGGTGGAAATATTATTTATTGTTTTTTTCCTAGTTAAAAAATGGTTTCATTGCTTAAGTACAGACATTTTATGCAACCAGGCCAGAGGCTGTGGATGACTCCTATTTCCCGTTGGGAGAGAGGACTCGTTTGGTCTTACAGTATCGAGCCAACCGGTGAATACGGCTCTTGATGAGAATCAGACAGAATTTAACGTCCTTATCCTTTCTATTCTGCTCAATATGCTTTCAAACAGCAATAGCTTTCTTAATTATGTGGTAGAGATCCTCGGGAAGATCAGGAGCAAGTCCTTTGGACTTAAGAATTCTCAAGATTTTATTGCCTGTCACAAAACGTACTTGTGCAACGCCACGTGAGTCTCTCAGGATCACAACAATTTCTGTGGGAGTCAGGCTCTTCCTGGACAGTTTGTAGATCTGCTCCTTCACGTGCTCAGCTTCAGCCACGTGGGGACGCTGCAGCAGCGGCGGCAGTGTAGAGCCACTGGGACGGGCCCTTCCCCGGAGCTTGCAGGCGATCCACGATGGCGGAGGACAGAGAGCGAAATGAGAGCGTGAATTGGAACCCCGCAGGAAGTCACCTGTTTATTGCTTTAAATAAACCATTCATATGATGGTTTATTTCTTATGAATGGATGCTGTGCTACGAGTTAAATTAATGAATTTTTTTCTGAGTGCGATCAATGATTGCACTAATACAGTGAGAGGGAAAGTCTTCAGCCCTCTTGTATTGCTGAGCGTTTTAAATATACTATAAAGTTTGTTTAAATTTCCATCTTCTATCTTCTTAAACCGTCTGAAGTATAAAACAAATTTAAATACTTGAAGGAAAATTTACCTTGTTTATCTACTAATATCCTTGTAAATTTCCTGAAGCTGATTAATTCCCAAATATCTAAAGGAGATTTTTTTTTTTTTTTTTACCATTTTATGAGGGGTTAGTTGCTTTGTATTTTATGGCTGGTTTTGTTCCTCTCAGCTGTTCAGCATCCTTCTGGTGCCTCTCCAGGCTGTCCCTATGCATGGAGGCCATGGCCAGAGCTGAGCTGTGCTTCCTCCATGTTTGATACCATCTCAGCCTTGTCTTGTTCACAATGAAGTCCCAAGGCAGTGATCATGTGATGAATATCTCACCTGCGAAAACTTGCCTTCTATGTTCCCTTTCTTACCTGCATTCTCTTTTGAGAGATTTAAATATGTATATGTACATGTGTATGTATACATATACCAATGTCTTTTTAGTGGTAATATGGCTACAGAGACAGAAAACATTATTTTAATATATATGTGTGTATATATATTAAAATGATGTTTTTAAATATATGTGTGTCTATATTAAAATAATACATAAAATAATGTATTAAAATATATGCATGTATATGTGTTAAAATAATGTTTTCTGTCTCTTTAGCCATGTTACTACTAAAAAGACATTGTCACCCTTTTTATCATATTGAGCAAGTGTTGCTGCCCTTCCCACTACTGCCCAGAACCTCAGCGCAAAGAGGTCAACATTTAAGTTTGATATATTCATTCCTCTGATTTGGTTACACATTACTATTTTGGTAAAGATTTATACGATTCTGAACTCTGACTTTTCTCCTATTTCTCCAGATTTATGGGACAGTCATTTCTGTTTTTCATGCTTTTCAATTTTGTGCCCATATATCAGTTGCCTTTCTTTAAAAAGGCACGTGGACTGTCATTTCCCAGAAAATATAAAGACTAGAGTAGTGGTTCTTAAAGAGGTTCTCCAGGTCTCACCTGGGAACTTGTTAGAAATGAAAATCTCCCACCCATCTCGGACTTGGTTCAGAAAACAGCCCTTCACCTGTCAAAACAAGAATGCTATATAGGTAGTTCACTTGTGCAGAAGTCTGATGGTGCTAGTGTTCATTATGGAAGAGACCGGACCCTTCCACTTTGAAGATGCCACCATCTCTACAGGAAGCTTAAAATAAGATGCACTCTGGAAAGAATTAACAAGAGAACACTAAAGGCTCAGAAGAGAAGGATGTGAAACACAAGAAAATTCTTGCTAGAGTAAAGATGAAAAAGAAAATTGTAGACCTAGCTGTGTGGCTCAAGTAGTTGGAGCATTGTCCCATACACCAAAACGTTGAGAGTTTGACTCCTGGTCAGAAAACATACCTAGGTTTCAGTTGGATCCCCAGTCTGGGCGTGTTCGGGGTCTTGGTCGGGGGGTGGGCAGCAAGAAATAGATGTCTCTCCTTTCTTCTCCCTCTAAAATCAGTAAGCATATCCTTGGGTTAGGATAGGAAGGAAGGGAGGAAGGAAGAAAGAAAGGAAAGAAGAGAGGGAGGGAAGGAGGGAGAGAGAAAATTATAAAAATTTGTGCCAACATTGAAAGTCTTCCTGTCCCCCTGCCCCTGTAAAAATATAATCGTTTTTTTATTTCTATTTTATCTTTTTAAATAAAAATTGTGATGTTTTCAAGAGCTGTCTTCCCTTTGCTCTCCCACCTTCAATAAAAGTCATTGTCACGTTATTCAATGAGTTGACTATTTTGTTTCTACCATGATTATTTTTAGTGGAAATTATTACAAATGTGAAACAATATGATATAAGGAAAACACTGTGGAAAAGTTCCTTTTTACTAAATACTGATAGGTACAACAATAATCAAAATTATGCCTGAATTTTTGTGGAAAATAATTGTTTTTTTCTCTTCCTGAATTTAAACAACATAAAAAATCAATATTGACCAACACAAATACATGTTACATCATAACTAAATACTCATTGATTAGGGAGGTAAGATATAAATGTAAATTACGAATTATACTAAACTTACTTATTATTTTTCCCTTATGATACGGGGGTTCACATGATACTTCTGGAGGGTTTCTTTTTTTCTTCTTTTTATAAGGGGATAGGATTTAACTGGTTTTTGTTTTGTTTTATTTTACAGAGACATGAAGCCACTTTGCTATCCTTCAATTCTGCTGAAATCTTTAGAAAGCTGGTACCTAACCTAAAAAGCAGAAAATCCCCCGAACTAAAATTGCTCTTAATTTCAGAACACTTTATCTAATGTCTTATAGATATAAATGTATCTATATCTATATATTTACATTAAATAAATATCTATCAAGGGTCAAAAAATTAGAAAGTAAATTAAGAAATTAAAATGCCAAGATTGTCCTATCATATTACAATGAATTTTTTTATCCTAATAAAGTACAAATTAACATGGAACATTAAAAAATTGAACAGCATTTGGTTCAAGATGGTGGGGGAAAGATATTTTAAAATTTTTATTATTTTTTTCTGGAAATCCTGCAAAAACTTCAAAGAAAGCAAAATATAGACATCGATCTCCAGGTTCAGGGAAACAAGTAAATATCCATAACAGTAAACTCAAGACTCTAGAATATCAGTTAGGTAGCTAAAATACCTACATGATTTGCTCTTAACATACAGGCAAAAGTGAAAATGCTGGATAATCCCTTCACTTTTGCTGCAGGAGTACATTTTTTTTCCATCTTGTTTGGCTTTACTTGAGCACCTTGTTACCTTAAGTGTTCTGTGTTGCTAGACTTCCCTTTTCCTGATTCATTCACTACATAGAGCAGACTTCATGATCTTCTGTATAATTCATTTTAGGGTAATTCAGAGTAAGTTGTCCTATGAGCTCATATTTTATCCAGGAAATTCTTAAGTTTTATTTTATAAGTTCTCAAATATTTAGTTTAAAATTACCTGCTTTCAAAATACTCTTATAACTTATTTCTGAGATGCACTTCAAACTTTTCAGAATGCCTAATATGCTTGTTCTTAGTTTTTCTTCAGTTTAGGAAATTAAACTTCATTGAAAGTTACTAATTCAAATTAAGGATGGAGCTGTGATGTGTAAGATCAGTATTGTCCATATTTGAAGGTTTCATTATGGGAGATGGATCAGAATTATTCTGGAGGCTTTCAAGAAGACCCAGGCATTGGAGTTATAAGGGCATCACTTTAATAATCAGAGATTTTGAGAAGATTAAATGAACTATCCTGCTGATAGTAGCTTTTTCCATCTCTGGAGCAATTCAAGCAGCAGTTGTATGTCCCTAGGAAATTCATATGTATTGCAGACAAGATTGAACAATTGCTTAGGTCTCTGGTGATAATGGCCTTTATGGTCTCTGATGTTTTATGACTTTATACAACTCTACTGATAATTTATAGTAGTTTAGATTTTTTAATACTGAGGCCAAGACAAATGTTTAGATTTATGTTTTATATCTAAATTACAATGGAGAATATTATATGCCATTCAAAATCATCATCGACGAAATTTTGATGTTCCTGAAAAACTGCCTACTAATTAAGAGAATAGATTTTAAATAATTAATTGCAAGAAGACTCCATTAAGAAAATGTGGATAGTTAAACATGTAAAAAAATTACATGTTTATATAAGATTTTTCATCCATTATTCCTCAGCTTAAAGAGAGATTTGAGCTAGATGTATAGTACAGAAGTTTTCTGTGCTTTGCATGTGAATATTATCCAATTTTATGGAAACAAGATTAATCTCCTATGCTCCTTTGTTACCCTAATTATTAAAGCCACTTTTATAATCCATACCAATAGATATCAAGTAGAAGAGAGGAAATACAATATCATAAACTTGATTACAAATAATTGAAACACCACACTTACTTTAGCAAGATAATTATTGCTGTTTTCAGTGGGACCATACTCTGACAATTGTGAGATTTTGCCTAGTCTCACCTTCTGCCACTAGGAACATGTCCAGGCATATTTTAGAGGAGCAGATGGGCAGTAATAATGTGTTTCCTAAGTATATCACTCAAAATCTAAATGTCCTCTCACTTATTTATCTCCTTATTGTGCTATTATAGGAGTTTAGACTACTTGAGCACTGTTGATAGCTACCTAAATTATCTCTATTGAAGGCCTCTCTCATCACAGGATATTGTTCCGTTGCTAATAAATGAACTCTTTTTTTCTGACACTGTCAGCAATGGGTGTTGACTCTCTGCTGTACCTCTGCATTAACATATTTTGGAATGTATATTTAAAGCCTTTTTGTAAATTGGTCCACTGGCATATACAAGAAATTAGAATGCTATAAAACAGTCTTAGAAGCACAAAATGTAATTCTGTATGAAAATATCTTTCAATTGTTATTTATCCATTTTGTCATCATTACTGGTAAAATAATTTTATTTAAGTATTACCTCTAATCTAAAAGAAAACTTTAACAGAACCATTAGAATACATATGTGAACACTAGCTTGAGAAACACTGATTTATAATTCATATTTTAGCATATCTCTAGGATCAAAAAATATATAATTTTAATAAAAATTAGCTATTGTTTATGTCTATTAGTTGTCAATATTAAGTTTGATGAAACAAAACTCACTATATAAGGCTATTCCCATTGGTTCTGAGTCACAATTTCTAATAGATTATACGCTTTCTTTTACCACTCACCCAAAATAGATCATTCTCAAAATAATCTATACTCAGCAGTAAAAAAATTACTAATAAATCACTAAGAGGATTGAATAATGCCATGCATGAATGCAGAGTACTTTTACTGAAATATAATTTTTTCTTGTATTATTAACATATATGAATTAAGGGGTGAGGTAATGTGCTAATTATAGGAAAGATAAAAGACACAGTAAAATATTTACCCTGAGCTAACCATCTACTATGTAGACTATGCCAGCACCATTCTAAGCACTTAACCTATAACAACAACTTTGATGCTCACAAGGTCCCTTTCAGTTGTTAGCATTATGACTATCCCCATTTTCTTTATATGGATAAAGAACCTGAATCATGAAGAAGGTCAACGCTCCAAGGTCAGAGCTTAAAAATGGCCAACTCAGGGTTTGAACTGGGCAGTCTGTTCCAGACTTTATGTTCTCAACTCTCACCTTATACTTCATTAGTTTCTTCACTCTTCATTAATTTATTCACTGAACATAATCATCTAAACCAAATCAAATTCCACCAGTTTTGCATTAGAAAGCTTTTTTTTTGTCTGACCTACTTTAGGATGGCACTTGAGAGATTGTTATTAATTTGGCTTTTCTCATCTATGGACAGTATATTTGCATCTCTGCAAAATTAGCAATTAGTTCCTTGGCTTGGTTGCAAGCATTTTTACATAACTGCTAAGATAATAAACAACTCCTACTTTTCCATAAGTAGAGTTATCTGTTAGAATGCCACAGGCACAAAAGGGCCAAAATTCTAAATGGCCAGTGATCCTCTAAGAAGCAGTGTTTGCCTGCAATAGACCTCACATAGGTGCTCAGTGGTCATTGTACACCGCACCCTGTCCCCCTCCCCAGTCCCTAACACTGAGCCCCTACAACTGGAAATCAGCATAGATTAGATTTCTTTCTTCTCTGAAGATGCTTGCAAGGTAACATTTATTTATGCCATAATTTCCTAAATTAAGGTAATTGTCAAAAATAAGTCTTAAGTATATGTTAACTTAAAATAATTTATAAACAAATCACACATATAAAGAACAGACATTCCTTCAGTATTCTCATTGTTAGCATTTTCACATGCGTCCCTCTTCAGAAATGCAGGAGGAAGAAGCAGCGGCTTTACTGGTGTTTAATCTGAGGACTAACTTGGACTTTCTAACACGCCTTTCTGGGTCACTGCCATG
>PVJI01017768.1:0-34878 GCA_004026765.1 Micronycteris hirsuta | reverse complement strand
CTTGGCTATTGTTAGACTGTTCTTAATTTCAATGTCTCTGTTTATGTTTTGCTTGCTTTTTGTTTTTGTTGATTATGATCCAGTTAAAGGTGAGATCATATGGTATTTGTCCCTCACTGCCTGGCTTACTTCACTTAGCATAATGCTCTCCAGTTCCATCCATGCTGTTGCAAAGGGTATAAGCTCCTTCTTCCTTTCTGCTGCGTAGAATTCCATTGTGTAAATGTACCATAGTTTCTTGATCCATTCATTTATAGATGGGCACTTAGGTTGTTTCCAGCACTAGGGTATTGTGAATTGTGCTGCTATGAACATAGGAGTGCAAAGGTTTTTTTGAATTGGTTTTTCAGGATTCTTAGGGTATAATCCCAGTAGTGGAATTGCTGGGTCAAAAGGCAGTTCCATTTTCATTTTTCTGAGGAAGTTCCATACTGTTTTCCACAGTGGCTGTACCAGTCTGCATTCCTACCAACAGTGCAGTAGGGTTCCCTTTTCTCCACATCCCCTCCAACAGTTATCCGTTGCTTTGTTGATGATAGCCATTCTGACTGGTATGAGGTGGTATCTCATTGTGGTTTTAATTTGCATCTCTCTGATGGCTAATGATATTGAGCATCTTTTCATATGATTCTGGGCCCTCTGTATGTCTTTTTTCGAGAAGTGTCTGTTCAAGTCTTTTGCCTATTTTTTAATTGGGTTTGTTGTCTTCTTGGAGTGGAGTTGATGAGTTCTTTATATATTTTGGAGATCAGACCCTTGTAGAAACAGGACCTTTTTGATAATCACTCAAAACTATTCAAATATTTTCCTTTGTGAGAAGACAATATAAAATGTGAGACAGGACTCCCACAAATGTTTTCATTCTCAATCTGGATGTTTAACTTGTGATCACTTATCCTGACAATAGGAAGCAATTTCAGAAAAAGCTTAATGTAATTGGTTTCTGTCCACACATAAACCCTTGGGACTCTATATATACATTTGTATAGTGTGCTTCAATTCACTACATCTTTTTGGAAATTTTCTGAGATCTGTATGTGGGATTATTCATGGTCAATGGGTCAATTCTTTACTTTTCCCCATTTGAACAAAGATGAGGAAGAAAGCATAGCTTGTCCTCCCACTCTTTTAGCAACAGTAGAATGAAGAAAGCTAGTTCTAGAGAAGGGAGAGAAAACAAAACCCCAGACAAACAGAAATATATTTATATCTGTGGATAAATATCAAATCAAATTAATTCTTAAGGCTAATTTTATAATGTGAGGCAAAAAAATGATTTTATCTATGAATTACTGATGACCTGCAGAGAGATCACAAGTACAGCATTTTCAAGGGTATTCTGTACCTCAGTGACATCCAGGGGGTTAGCAAAATTACACCAAATTTAGTATACTAAAAGACACTGAAATATACTTTAAGCTTTTTTGTGATTCAATCCACCAACTAGAAACTCAGTGGAAATGATAAACATTTAAATGAGTATATAGTGCTTATAGTTTTAGCAGGATTTCGTTACATTTATTGATAGATTAAAGAGAGGCCAGCTATGAGAAAATCCGTTTTGGTTTACCATGTTAAAAGGGATGAGGGTGCAATAAAGTGTATGTAAATCATCTACTGTATTAAACATTAATTATACTTGAATGACAGTTTAAGAAATGGCAAAAATTCAGAAGGCCTAGGTTTCACTCTAGCCTAAAACCTTTTTTTTTAAGATTTTATTTATTTATTTTCAGAGAGAGAGGATAAGGGAGAGGAGAAAGAGCAATGTATGGTTGCCTCTTACATGGCCCTCAGTGGGGACCTGGCCCGCAACCCAGGCATGTGCCCCAACTGGGAATCGAACCGGGACCCTCTGGTTCCCAGCCCACGCTCAATCCACTGAGCTACACCAGCCGGGCCTAAAACCTTTTTTGATGCTTGAAACTTCATGCTTAAATTTTTTAGTCTATTGTATAGTTAATTGTTGAGTACTTATGTAAGCTATCCTGATAAACTACTGTTTCTCTCATGTTTCCACTAATTCTGGCCACGATATTATTCAAAATGGAATAAGATAATTTAGGGTTTTCAGACCTGATGAAATATATATTCTTTATTCAACTCTTTAAGAATACTGAATATTGATTGGGATTGTGGCACAAGGTTCTACTTGAGGCAGGTGGCTGTTTGCAGAATTCTATGTTTTTAAGTAAAAGGTCAATTAAACTAGGATACATTACAAGTCAATATTACTATAAAATCCCACATGTTTTGAAAAGAAAGCAGCTGTGACTCTATGCAGACATGGAATAATCTCTAGTTTTCATTTATGTGAAGAAAGGTTAAGTCTAGGAAGTGAACAATTCTGATAACAAAAGTAAATACACCAATAAAGGTGAATAGAATTAAATGAAATTAAGCTAAAATATAGCATGTTGGTTTCTAGGATAACAGGATAGATTTGGCACAACGCATCTAATTTATTTTCCTCCCAAACCGCACTAAAATGATACCAAAGGGGTTAAATTTTTTTTGAAGGAATGAGGGAACAAGAGAAGACAAGAGTAATAATCAAATCTTGGAAGCAAGAAAGAAGATGCAGTAGTGGTAACAGGCTTAACATATTTGGGAAAGCTGAATTGCAAATAGAAATTAAGGAAAGTTCAGAACCAAACCAATTTATACTACAGAATGCTCAAGAAGCATTTAAACGGGTAGCACCAGATTACTCTGGGACTGGAGGGAGAGGATGATGCTGAAATAACAAGGTTTACATGAAATCTGTTACAGAAGCAGTTAGAGTCCTAGAACACCTCCTTACCACATGCCACTGGGTAAATGCCCCAACCTCATTGTCACAAAACTCCATTCTCTAGAAAGGGTAAAACTTTAGGTCTTAGAACTGGGGACACAGGCAGCTGAGGAAGTGGATACTATATAGAAAGCAAGGGGGATTATGTGCTCACACACAAACTGAATGCAGACAGCCCTAACTCCTTCTCCCCTTAATAGGAGAGAGATTAGAACCTAGATCTTTACCCGTCAGACAGAAGAGCAAAGACTTTCTACTAAATATCTGACCAGCCCAGTAGGAAAGATATAAAGATAATGACACCAAATTGTTCAAACCACCCAACCAGATCATCATCCCTTAAACCCAAAGTCAAGTTCTGCCAGCAAGTTCAGAGCTTTTAATCTTCTTTCTGTCCCTCTACTGCAGCTTCCTACCCCTGGCACTACTGATGGTTGGGCTGGATACTTGTGGAAGGAATACTGTGCCTTGTAGGATGCATAACAGCATCCCCGGCCTTTACCTGCTAGATGCCAGTAGCATCCCCTCAACCAGTTTTAACAACCAAAAATGTCTGCAGACATTGTCAAATGTCCCCAGGAAGGGGTGGGGGGAGAATTGCCCCAGATCAAGAACTACAGCTCTATTCCTAGTCATAAGCAGATAACCAAACTTCCAAGACAGCTGGAGAGGAGTCTCTAATTTGGAAGAAGAGATCAAAACAAACACAAAGAGCAACTTAGAGGAAACAAACTAAACAAGAAGAAAACTTCAAACTACCATTTCTATCCTCAGAAAGATAATTATGGAAAAAAACAGAACTTTCAGAAAACAAAAAAGAGCTTGTGAAAATTAACACATGGACTTCCAGTCAAGATGGCAGATAGGTAAACAGGGCTTGCCTCCTCGCACAATCACATAAAAATTACAACTAAAATATAAAACAACTATTACCCAGAACCATCAAAAATTGAGTTGAATGGATGTCTGACAAGTATGGAATTAAAGAAACCACATCCATCCAGACTGCTCCAGATGCTCAAGGAACTTAGGACCTCAACAGCACAAAAAAGATTCAAGCAGAAACAAAGGATATATCAATTAAAACAAGGAACAGTTTACTGGGAAGATGAAGTCGAGAATCAAATCAGTGATTTGGAATATAAGGAAGGAAAAAGCAACCAATCAGAACAAAAAGAAGAAAACAATAAAAAAAATAAGGAAGCTAAAAGAAAGAGCTTCCTTATTTCCACACTAATAAGCAGCCTCAACTTCAAGTGTTCCAACATTCGCATCATAGGGGTGCTGGAAGGAGAAGAGAAAGAACAAGAAATTGGAAATCTATTTGAAAAACAATGAAAGAAAACTTTCCTAATTTGGTGAAGGAAATAGACATGCAAGTCCAGGAAGCACAGAGAGTCCCAAACAAGATGGATGCAAAAAGGCCCACACCAAGACACATCATAATTAAAATGCTAAAGAATAGCAGCAAAAGGAGCTCTGGCTGGTGTAACTCAGTGGATTGAGTGTGGACCTGTGAAACAAAGGGTCACCGGTTTGATTCCCAGTCAGGGCACATATCTGGGTTGCAGGCCAGGTCCCCAGTGGGTGCCACTTGAGAGTCAACCATACATTGATATTTCTCTCTGTCTCCTTCTCCCTCCCTTCCCCTCTCTCTAAAAAATAAATTAAATTAAAAAAAAATAATAACAGCAAAAGGAAAGGAGTTAGTTACCTACAGGGGAGATCCCATCAGACTGTCAGCTGATGCTTCAAAAGAAACTTTGCCGGTTAGAAGGGAGTGTGGCAAGAAATATTCAAAGTCATGAAAAGCAGGGACCGATAGCCAAGATTTCTCTACCCAGCAAAGCTATCTTTTAAGAATTGAAGGGCAGATAAAGAGCTTCCCAGAAAAGAAAAAAGCTAGGAAGTTCATCATCACCAAACCATTATTATATGAAATGTTAGAGGGACTTATTTAAAAAAAGATAAAAACTATGAAGAATAAATAGCAATAAATACATATCTATCAACAACTGAATATAAAAAAAACAAACTAAACAAACAAGAAGAATAGAGATAGAATCATAGATACGGGGAGCATTTTGATGGTTACCAGATGGGAGGAGGTGTGGGGGAATGGGTGAAGAGGTGAGGGGATTAAGAAGTACAAATAAGTAGTCACAGAATAGCCGTGTAAATGTAAAGTACAATATAGGAAATGGAGTACCAGGGGTACCCAATCCTTTGGCGTCTCTGGGCCACACTGGAAGAAGAGGCATTGTCTTGGGTCACACATTAAATACAGAAATACTAATGAAAACTGATGATGAAAAAAAAGGTTTTAAGTAAATTTACAATTTTGTGTTGGGCCACCTTTATAACCATCCTTGGCCACATGAGTGGACACCCTTATAGCCAAAGAACCTAAGCATGACCCATGAACATGAACAGTGTTGTCGGAATTGCCTCAGGGAGTGGGGGCCGCTGGGTTGAAGGGGGCAAATAGGGAAAAGTTGGGACAACTATAATAGCATAATCAATAAAATATAATTAGGCCTTGGCTGGTGTGGTTCAATGGATTGAGTGCTAGACTGAGAACCAAAGGGTCACCGGTTCGATTCCCAGTCAGGGGCACATGTCTGGGTTGTGGGCCAGGTTCCTGGATGGGGGCGCATGATAAGCAATCACACATTGATGTTTCTCTCCCTCTCCTTCTCCCTCCCTTCCCCTTTCTCTAAAAATAAATAAAATCTGTAAAAAAATATAATATAATGAAAAATAGATAGACAGACAGAAAATGAATAAAAAAAATAAAGAAAAATAAAGTCATGAAGAAATTTAAAACTCAACTGAGCCCTGGCCAGTGCAGCTCAGTTGGCTGGAGTGACATCCCATAGACAGAAACATTCCAGGTTCAATTCTTGGTCAGGGCACATACTTAGGTTGCAGGTTCGATCCCCGGTTGGGGCGTGTATGAGAGACAACCAATCGACGTTTCTCTCTCACATTGATGTCTCTCTCTGCCCCCTCCTCTCTCTCTCCCCACCTTTTCCCTCGCCCTCTCTCTAAAAACAATGAAAAATGTCCCCAGGTGAGGATTTAAAATTTTAAAAAACCTCAATAGAAGGGCTGACGGATAAAGTTGAGGAAATTTCCCAGAAAGTAGAGCAAAAAGAACAAAGCAAATGAAGGGAACAAACCCAAAGGAATAATCCAACAAAATTTTCCAGAACTTAGATCATGAGTTGCCCAAATTAAAAGGACCCACCAAGCACTCAGCAAAATATGTAATAGACCCATGTCCACACATGCCACTGTGAAATTTAAGAACACTGTGGCCCACAAGAGTTTCAAATTTCCAGATGTGGAGGTAAAGGTGCTCTGGGACGGGAAGATAATTTAGTTAGCACACAGTAGATTAGGGACCAGAATGGCATCTGATCTCTCAATGGCAATGCTAGAAGTAAGAAGACAACAGAGCAATACCTTCAAAATTGTGAAGGAAAATTATTTCTAACCTTTAATTCTACATCCAGCAGAAAAATCCATAATAATAAAGATATTTTTAGATGTTAAAGGGCTTAATTATTTGCAGTGCATAGTTTCTGAAGAAATTATTGTAGGATATGTTTGCCAAGGCAAGAGAGTACACCAGTAAATAGGATGTCAAGGTATAGTAAATAGGAGATCCAATATAGAAGATACACAAAGGGCACTCCAGGAGTACAAGGGAAGGAGACCTCTGGCTGACAGTTCACAGGTTCCCACCACCAATGGATACCTTTTCAACTTAAAATAGAAGGACCAGGTGAGCCAGGGCCAGGTTCTTCTGTTTTGCTTTTGCTGACCAGGGGCTGATCAGATTCTGATCTTCTCTGCAGTTTGGATCAGTAGAGGACTCTCATTTCACTCCATAGGAGTGTTCTCCTATTCCTGAGAGCTGGAGGCAAGTCTAAGTGAGTGGAAAAGCAGAAAACGCAGAAAAGCCCATGTCCTGACTTCATTTCTGCTGGACATTCAGTATCCACCCCTGCACTAACTACAGCACTGACGTCCTGCCTGTGAAGAACCCAGGGTCCTGGGATTTACTTGGGACCTTGCTAACTGACTTCTCAGCAGGGTCTCCTATATGCTGTCAGTAGATCTGAAGCCAGACTGTTAACAAGAATTTCTGGTCAGCTTCCCTTCTGAATCTTTATACAATAGTGGTAATATTACCCTTTCCTTACAACAGCTAAGTTTTTGCTTGCTACTTGGTTTTTAAAGACTGAACAATGTACTATTTAGGAGTACATGCATAGGTGGTAAAGCTATAAAAAAAAACAAAACCACGAACAAAAGAAATGATTAATACAATAGCCAGGGCAGTGGTTGTGGGGGGCATGACTTGGAAGGGGCACACAAGGGGCTTTAAAAGGTACTAGTAATATTCTGTTCTTAATGTGGATGATGGATTTATGAGTTCTCATTTTATTATTATTCTTCAGAATAAATACAACACACTTTATACACTCCTCCAATACATATATATCCCAGTTTTAAAAAATGTTTTTAATAACTGAGTGGTATATCCCTAAGATGATGCTAAGCAAAGCAGGTCTTAATTTTTTACATATCTGTATAATACTGTATAAAATATTTTAAATGACTTGATAAATATAAATGAAAAAATGTTTGCATCTCTAACATAATCAAGTCAATATGAATTATGCTAACTGTAATTATACACTTAACTAAACTAAACTTAAAATAATACTTTGAGATGCTTTATATAAACTTTGGAGTGACATCTACAATATAAAGTTATCACTCTAGAAGAAGTTTATAAACAAAATAATGTCTCAGGATACTTTTGATAAATGGAGTGAACTTCCTGTCCACATTACAGTCCTAGAAACGTCATTATACTTATAAATTGTGCAATGCACCACAAGAGATGTAGGAAAACTGTAAGCAAGAACAAGCAATTAATGAAAGGAAAGAAAAGGACAGGGGTACTGAAGACCAAAAACTAATTCTCACACACACACAGACACACAGAGTTGATATATAGCCACTGTTCATTATTTGCAGATTAAGTATTTGTGAATTCACTTACTCACTAAAATTTATTTGTAACCCAAAATCCATACTCATGGCATTTTCCTGGTCATTGGCAGATGTGTGCTTAGCAGTGAAAAAGTTGAGTCACCTGACATGCCATTACCAGCTAAAGTTGAACAAGGTGAAACTGCCTCCTTGTTTCAGCTCTCCAAGTATAAACAAGTGTCCTTTTTTGCCATTTATTTAGTGCATTTTACACATTTTGTGCTTTTTGTTCGTGATTTCACTGTTTAAAATGGCCCACAAACGTAGTGCTGAAGTGCTATCTAGTGTTCCTAAATGCAAGAAGGGTGTGATGTGCCTTAGGGAGAAAATGCATGTTAGATAAGTGTCATTCAGACATGAGTTAAAGGGTCACTGTCTGTAAGTTCAATGTTAATGAATCATCATATATAAAACAAGGTGTCTTTAAATAGAAACACACATAAAACAGGTTATACATTGATCAGTTGAAGAAAATTGAACAGAGGCTCACAGGAACCTAATCCTGCATTTCCCTCAGGAACAATGGTTCAGTATTCACTCATTCAGTGTTTGTGGCAACTTTATAGAACATCGTGCACATAATGAGCATTGACTGTGTGTGCTGTGTAATAAACACACACATATATACACATATAGGTGTATTTATATTATATAATATATATCTACATGTAACATAACATGTATTTATATTAGAATATACAAAACTCAATGAGTGCTTAGTATATACTAGGCCCTCAATAAATATGTAGTGAATGATGTATCAAAAACAACAAGCTGGGAATGAAAAAGGGACTGATAAAGTTGTCATATGATATCACTCTATATAAGTGTATAAAATTTTGAGAAAATATGGCCCTTACAGGTAGTTTTCTACCTATTTACTAAATCTGTATCTTCCTACTACTTTCTGTATAGTTTTGATTTTAGGAAACAAGGGAAATAGATGGTGGGTAGGTGAAAAGGAAACAATTTAATGGTAGTAATGACAACATTAGCTGCGAAAGAATAAAATCTTGAAAACTATACTCTAGACACTAAATATATATATAAAAATGACAGTGCTGAAGATATGATGGTCTTTTCCTCTTATTTCAGCGCACTAAGTTTAGCCATTACCTCTAAAGGAAAGTTCATGCAAGACATTCAGTCAATAAACACTTTCCTTTTGTTCATGTTGCTTTGTGGTAGTGATAGGAAGACAGAGATGTTGTTCTGACATTTTTTTCTTTTTAATACTTCTGGTACCCACTCTACCTCTAACACACACACACACAGACACACAGACACACAGACACACAGACACACACACACACACACACACACACAGCCCAAGCTGGGTACTTTAGGTACAGTGACTAAACCAAAGAAAAAGAGTACCTAATCATAGCTACTGCTAAAGAAATAAACATGAACTAGAAAATTACTAAAATCAAAGTCTTAGACACTGTTAAATGTTAAGAATTAAAAACCTGACAAAGGAGCAGGTCTGCAAACCAAAGGGTTGCTGGTTCAATTCCCAGTGAGGGCATATGATTTGAAAATTTGATGACAAGGAAAATTTGATTGATTTAATGTGTGTGCGTGTGCATGTGTGTGCTTTAAGGGCTGGGGTTAATTAGAGCCAAAGTAGAGGTACATAGACTAGGTCTTTGTTAGCTCATATACGATGAAGCATCTATCAAGTAGAAAAAAGGAGAGAAAAGATTTTTTTAACAGATAAGAAAAGGAAGAAGAGTAGACACAGGAGGAAAGAAATGAAAAAATTATGAAGAATTGTAAGATAAACACATTCCAATTAAGAACTCTGATGGTTGTACACATATAGACCTTTTTTACTTAATATACAAAGAACTTCCACAAATATTAAAACACTGACATGAAAGATGCTACTGATATTTACCCTATTCACTTACCTCATTTTCCCCAATGGAAAAAGGTAAAAAATACAAATAACAAACCAAAAAAGATTAATAAAGCATTAGCACCATCAGGAAATTCTCAGTCTAATAGATTGCTGTTGATAATATATACATAATTTTAATATAATATTATAGAACAAAGTATTGAAATAGTATAATACTAAGAGTTTATCATCTGTTGATAAGAAGGTGGTCAGAGAAGGCCTCTATGAAACAGAGATACCTAGGAGGGCTTAGAAAGATGTATAAAGAGTTTTTCAGAATAATAAGGGAAAGGGGAGGATTCCAGAAATAAGTGGGAGTATGTGCAACAAAGAGCTAAGTCAAAGCATGGTGGGTACTGGATACTACAAGCGGTTTGGCATTACTGGCATGAAACATTGGAGAGTGAGAAGTAGGAAAAGTGGCTGGAGGAGAAGGGGACCAGAAATCACTGTGACAGAAGAGTGGAGGATGGTTGAGAATTTGGGGGGGCCAAAGAGAAAATTATTACATTAGCCCAAACAAGGGATGATAAAGACCTAAACCAATACAGTTGAGGTAACTAAGAGGTACTTAAGTAAAAAAATTGTCAAGACAGCAGAGTGAATGATTAGCTAGGGGGAGGCTGAGGGTGAGTCAAAAGAATGACTTACAGATTTACAATATACAGCAAGATTAGATAAAAGTATAAAGTTCAAGGAAAGGGGTCAACATGTATATGATAAAGACAATATAAACTACCAATTACAACATATGTGCCAAGCACTCTTCTAAGAACTTCATATATATTCTCTCATTATTTGTCATAATTTCTCATAATAACTAATATACTATTAGCCCTCATTTTATGGATTAGGAAACTCAGGCTAAGCAGGCTGCCTGTAGCCAAACAGTTTTGAATGGTAGAGTCAGGACTAGAGCCTAGACATACATAACTCTAAAATTTAAGTTCTCAGTTTCTATATTTCCTAGGAAGCATGGGTGAACAGGAGGTAACTGAAGCTATTGATATGAATGTCAGGACAGAAGACAGCCCCAGAAAACACGAACCTATCCCCAGTGCAGACACAAATCAAGTGCTTAGCAAGGTCTGCCCTAGACATGAACACAGAGGTTCTTCCCATTCCTCAAAAGGCCTGCACAAAATAAGAGTGATTTTCATTTTTAAATAAAGAGCTTCACATTCACATTATGTCATTTTTTAAATGCGGGACTATATAACAGAAATTGGCCCAATGAAAATATTCAGTAGAGAAACAATTTTTTAGAAACTCACTCCTGACCTTTTCTAGTAGTGTTCATGAATTTAATTATTTATAACTAGTACTAACATTATCACAATTGTCAAATTCTGTTGTGCATAAACTAGTCTTTATAAATTGAAACTAATAATTATGAAGTCTGGCAGAATGAAATTACATTGTAAATCATATTTATAATGTGAATGTGCTCTGTTAATGTCAATAACATAGATTGTTTTCCAAATGCCACAGTATCCTATAATAGCATTGTTGCCTGCCATTAATTACGACTCTGCATCTAAGAGGAGGAGAGGAAATTAATATTTGAGCTCAGAACTTCCTATGCTCATTATCATATTTTTTTCAATAACACTTCTGTAGAGTACTGTTAATCTCTTCCCTTTCAGAACCATGCTTTATGGATCTCCCTAACAAGTTAGACCTACTTCTGAATTAAATAAAATTAAATTATCTAGTTTAAATTAAACAAGTTAATGAAAGACATTTCAAAGCTTTTTACCTTTCTCTATTATTAATTCTAGTTGCATCAGAATTATGCAAAATTTATACAGTAGCACAGAAACAAAAATGTAATTAGCTAACACTCTAAATTGAGATTTCCCAAATTGATACCTTGTGTAGTCATTAAAGAGTAAAAGTTTCTCTATCAAGTAAATTTGAGAAACAACATATAAAATAACCACCCTTCCATCTACTCAATATTCACATTGCACATTAGCAGCCAAGTCTTGCATTTCAGAAACAAGCATCTTTCTCCTTCACCACATTCCATCCCCATCACCCATGTAGCACCTACTAATATGTAGTGTTCCCTGAAAAACACTTGAACATGATGATCTAAATTTTAATACTTATAATAACAAACGATACAAATAGAAATTATGAGGTTGTAATGCCTATGAATCATTCAGATTTCAAACAACTTTTGTTCTGAAACAAATATTCTCCCCACAAACACGGCATATAAATTGTTTAAATTTTTACAGAGATGGTGGGGGGGGGATGATACAATTGTTTGCTTAGTGAAAGATGGAAAAGATTTAACTATGCAATTTAAATGTCTATTCATTAAACTCCCAAAAGTAATTCACTTTTTTACAATTGTTAATATAAGCATATTCAGCAGGCAATAATGCAACCTCTGGTCTTTTAACAACAACAACAAACCCCAGTTAACAAAAAGGCAAAGCATACAAAGGAAATAAATATTTACATCCAATTACTCAGCTCAGTGCAGGGCAGCAGAAAATAGGTTTTGAATCATAATTGCAGTAATCAGTTTCTAGGTCTAAAGAAGTAAAGTAGATGATCTGGAAAATCATTGCTTTAGGGAAAAACCAGAAAACAAGAGTATAAAATAAGTGGGTATAACTGTTTAGGCAGGATAGTAAAATTGGGTACTCAAACATGAGGAATTTTTCACATTAGGAAAAAACCCAAAGTCCCTGTATGTTACAGAATGTATGCAAGTTAGTAATGCTCTCTTTTAATCAGTTTCCCAAGGATGGATCAACCTTTTAGTGCTCATGTAAGGTCACACAATAGAGCATGGAAGACAAGAAGAGAAAGGGCCATCATCTTCCTCAACATGTCTGAAACCGAACTCCTGATCTCCCCTCTTTCTATCTCAGTTGAAGGCCAACTCCACATTTCCTTCAGTTGATTAGCCAGTAATTTTGGCCCCATTCTAGATCCATTTCTTTCACATTCCAATTCAAATTCATTAGGAAATGCTCTTAGCTTTACTTTGTTGAGATCTTCTATCTTTTCATTTGTTTCAAAAAAATTTGTAACTGATTGTTGGAACAATTTTATGACAGATGAATTAAAATCCTCATGGGATTAATTCCAGTATCTGATTCAACATGGTATTGGCCTCAGCTGAATATCTTTTCATTCAAATTGTAGTTTTCCTGGTGCTTGGTATGACGAGTGATTTTCAGTTGTATCCTGGATATCCTGGTTATTATTAGGAGATGCCTGATTGTATGATCTTCTATTTTAGCAGGCAATTGCCTGGTTTAGGTTATAAGTTCTAGAATACTTTAGTGAGCTTTAGTACCAGTAACAGTTTAGTCTGTTTCATTCTTCTGGTGCTCCTGGGGACTCCCAGTCAATCCCTGCTGATGCCATCTGCAGGGACAAAAGGTACTTCCTAGTGTCACTTGCCATCCCTGGGCAACGGGGAGGGAAAGGGGATTAGGAGCTACTGGGCCTGGGTCTCCTTCTGCCATGGGGTGGAGCACAGGGAGACACATTGCTGCTGCTGCTACAGATGCCATCACCACCACTGCTTACAGATTAGACCACCCACCAGGGTGGGTTGTGGAGCAGAGGCTGGTACAGCCTGACCTTTGCTCTTGTTGCTGCTGCTGGCAGACCAGACAATTGGGACTTGGGTTGTGGCATGGGGGCTGAAATGGTCAGGGCTTTACTGCTGCTGGCAGATCAGACTGTCTGCCATTGCCCCAGTTGTGGAGATGGGGCTGGGATGGCCAGGGGCTCTGCTGCTCCTGTTGGGATTGTGGGCAGTCCAGACTGCACACCAGGCCCCAGGTGTGGAACCCAACTAGATCTCTGTTGGGCTTCCCCTTTCCTGGTCCTTTGGCCAGAGAAAGCAGGCGTTTTTTGTTTTTTTGTTTTGTAGGCCCCTTGGTGGTTCTAGGTAGTAGGTCTCTCTGGCACCTAAGACCAGGAGTAAATGGAAGGGAAAGAAAACCCAGTGAACTCACCACAATTCCTCAAGTGCTGAGATTCCTAGCCTTCTTCCCAATTTTCAGAGCCTTTTTTTTATCGCTGTCAGTTGAATAATCTCCAGGGCATTTAGTTGTAGTTATAGGGGAGGGGCAGGGAAAAGTGAGTTCTAGAAATGGAAAACCACTTAGTTCTAGAAATGGAAACCTGTGCATTTTCAACCTCTTATTCTGGCTAGCGTTAGGAGTTCATTCTATTCAAAATTAGGGGACAAGCTACAGTTCTTTTATGTCCGATACAACCAATTAAACATAGTAGCCATTAAAACTCATTAGGTCCATAGTTTTCCATAATTCCTAGCTCAGAATTTTAGGGTTCCTAGGGTTCCATAATTCCTAGCTCAAACATTTGATGTTTCTCGACCTTTTGGGATTTGAAGAATAACGAACTACTCAAAGTATACTAGAATAGGGGTGCCTTTCTGTTGTCCCACATGCACGCATGCACACACGCATGTAGAGACACACCCACACACTCACCAACTTTTACAGCCTTTGTGAGTCTAAAAGAAGATCTAAGATACCACAGTCTATTTAGCATATTTCAGCCATGGCACACTGGTTGGTAAATCGTGTTTAAATAACAATCTTATTATTTGGTCTTACATATTACAGAAAGTGAAGAAAGTTAGGGGGAATAGTAATTTATATAAATAAGGTTATGCATAACTGAAGGTCAGCTTTTAACAAAGGGCCTATTGGTTTACCAATTTTTTGAAGGCAGGGATTTTCTCTATCTATCCTCTATGTCTAATATGTAGAACTATGCCTGACCTTACGCTAGTGAAGCCTCAGTAAATGCTTTCTGGATGGATAATGGACAGATAAATTCATTTTTAGTAAAAGATGAAAGGTTTATATGATCTGAAGAGAAATCAGAGTATATTTTTTGGATGCCCAAACATGAGTTTTATCTTTGCATGTCTCTTTAATCTCTTGGGGGAGATTTTCATGTATCTAATAGAAATAAAAATGTTAATTTTTTTATCATTTTTCATTGTTGTTCAAGTACAGTTGTCTCCATTTTCCTGCTACAACTTTTCCCCGTCCCATCCAAAAAATTTTATTTGTCAATGACAGTTACTGAAAGGTAGACAAAAGTTATAAAAATTGTAACATGTTAATTAATCTTCTGAATACTTCTCCAAAAGTAAATTATTTTGTTTTATGAGAGAGGCCAATTAAAAATCTTTCTAATGCTACCATAATTAAAACTCAAAAAGCAGACTTTTTTACATTTTTTTTAAAAAGCAGACTTCTACTTTTAACATGTACTAACATCTGTTCTGAAATACTTGATTTAATGATTTAAAGCAGGCCTTGTAAACTTGAGGCATTTTACAAAAATAGTATTTTGCAATGGCAGAGAACCAGACATAGCTGCTAAAATTCAGAAAGCTTTTCAATATAAAAGTTCATAAAATCAGATGTAACAATGATTGGCTCGAAATTAATTCAATCTTTATTTGAATGTTTAAACAGTTCACTAAAACAAATTGGCTAAAATGAAATTCATCAATTCATAAAAAATAAATACATATCCTTTAACCAAATCCTTCACTTTTTTATTGTTGTTCAAGTACAGTTATCTCAATTTTCACCCCAAATCCTTTACTTTTTAGCATCCAGTAGGAAAAAGAACTAAATAATGAGGCATGAAGAATATCTAGCATGCATACAAAACAGATGGGTTGAGATCATATACAAGAACAATGTGTTTTTAACACATGAATTTTTTAGGCAGTTTCAGTGAGTGACCACTAAATTTTTTAAAGGAAAAATATTATTCTACTAACCAAAAATATTTGCACATTAGTATTTCATATTGAACTTATAACTTCCTTTTGGCATGGCCAAGCAACCTGAAGTACGAACACCCCCAGCTGCAAATATTCCTTACATATGAAAAAGTCCCTTTAGAAGAAGGCAATTTAACCCTTGACAGATGTTAACTTTTCCTCTTTGAATCAAAGCCATCACAGCATAAACAGAGCACAGGCTTGAAAGTTCAAAAGACTTGGGCTGAGTCCTGGATCTTCCCATTACTAATTATGACAAGATTTGGCCAGTTATTTGATCTCTCTGAGACCACTTTATTTAAACTATGAAATGGAGATAACAGTTACTTCAAAGGTTTGGGAGAAGAAAACAGAAGGCACAAAGGACTGAGCCTGGCACAGACGCACAAGAGGAGACTTCTTCAGAGGGTGATCTGTTTTGGACAAGTACCTCTTTACTACTTCTCCCCTAAAAAATATAAACTGTCTCCCATACTATTAGGGTCCTATTTCACTGTAAAAACTAAGAAACAGGAAAGAACCAGGGAGAGTTCTGTTTCCAATAATAGTGAAATAGGTACCCTGGACCAACCTTCCTACTGGAAAACGAAATAAAACCTGGACACACACACCTCATCCTCTTGAAAATATAAATATCTTATCAAGTAGTTAAATTTTGCCAGCTAAAGGCTAGGAGAACAAGGGAAGCCAGAGTAGAAAGCTCAGCCATACACAACTACTTTTGCATATAGGGCAATTCTCTATCCTTGGGGAACAGATGCCTAATAGGATGGAAAGGGTCTCACAGGAAATAGGTGAGTTAAGAGAGGTTCGTACTCTACCTAAAAAACCAATCCCCACTTTGTTCTTGTTTCTTCTGAAAGGTTATGTGGTTAGAGTGGAGGTGAACCAAAAGCAAACCTAGCCTTGCATAGACTTGGAGCCTGGCCCCCTCGCTTCTGATTGTCCATGGAATTTTGACTCTTACAATTGAATTAGGTGCTGTCCTGGCTATAAGCTCTCCCCCACAAATCTGGCAGGCAAATCCTGTCTTGAAAAAGACAGTCATTTTGGTATGAGGAAGAAGCTGAATAAGAGACCAAAGAAAAAGACCAAGGCATGATATATTGAAACAAACAAAAAAATAGTCAAAATTTAAAACTCAATGGATGGATTTCAGAGCAACTGAGAACAGAAGAAATATGTAAAGAAGAATACAGGTCAGAAGAAATTATCCAGAATATAGCACAGAGAAAAACAAAAATAAAACACAGAAGACAAGGTAAGAAGCTTAGATGAAATAATGAAAAGATCTGACGTATGTTAACTGGGGTCCCAGAAGGAGAGAAGAGAGAGGATGAACTAGAAACAATATTTGAGGAAATGGCTGAGAATTTTTCACAGAATGCTTTCATAGAATTTTCATCAGACATATCTGTCCACAAATTAAAGATTTCTAGTGAATCACAGCAGGATAAATAAAAAGAAATTATATCTATATATATCATAGAAAATCAAAGACAAAAAGAAAAATCTTCAAATAACCAGAGGTAAAAAAAAGGACAGATTATCTTCAAAGAAGAGACAGTTTGACAGCTGACAATACAAACCAGAAGACAATGGAATAATGATGTAGTCAATGAGATGAAATAAAGTACCATTCAAACAATTTTATACCCAGGGAATTCAATAATAAAGGCATACTAAAGACAAACACAAACTAAGAGAGTGTGTCAAAGGAGATTCACACTAAATGAATTTCTAAGGGATACTACAAGCAGGAGAAAAATTACCCCAGATAAGTCTGAGAGGCAGGAAAGAATGGAGAGCAAAGTAAGATATGAATATGTAGGTAAATCTATATAAATACTGACCATGTAAAACAACAATAATAAAATCCTCTGGGTTTACAAATATAAAGAAAATTAAAATTTATGACAAATATTAACATATAAATCAAGAAGGGCTAAAGTTGAAATGCCCTAAGATCCTTGCACTGCCTGAGATAAGGGTAATGAGACTTAGTATTACACTTTTAAGTGCATAACATATGTTGTTATTTTAAGGGTAACCATTAAAAACATCGAGACACAGTATCTAAATTCTAAACTAAGTGGGGGAGGAAATGGAATGATAAAAATTATATAACAAAGAGAGAAAATGAAAAATTAAATAGAACAGGCAGGACAGGCAAAGTACAAAATAAGAGATTTAAATTCAAGTATATTACTATTGCATGCCAGGAGCAGTAAAAACATACAAACAACAAACAATCAGTAAGTAAATTATAAAGTATATTAAAAGGGAATAAGTCTATAGGAAAAAAGAATAATTTTAAGAGTTTGGAACTACTAAGGTGGTTTTTGGACATGTTCTAGTATTAAACAGGGTAGTTAGAGTAGGCCTCATTAGGAAGGTATTCTCTGAGCAAAGATTCCTTCCCTCTCTATAGCTGACCTAAAAGCACATACCTCTAGCCACAGCTCTCAGGCTGCCACTACGGGGACCATTATTTTCAATGTATTATATTTTTCCCACAGTTGTCACCCATCCATTTATTTTAGGGCTTCTTTTTAAATTTTTTTTTTATGTTCTTTTTTTATTGTTGTTCAAGTACAGATGTCTCCATTTTCTCACCACCACTTTCCTCCACCCCACCCACCCCCACCTCCCACCTTCAATCCTTCCCTGCTTTGTCTTTGTCCATGGATCCTTTATACATGTTCCTTGATGACCCTTCCCATTCTTTCCCTCCTTATCCCCCTCCCCCGTCCCCTCTGGTTACTGTCCGTTTGTTCTTTATTTCAACGTCTCCGGTTATATTTTGCTTGTTTGTTTTGTTGATTAGGTTCCGCAGATGGAACTGGAGAGCATTATGCTAAGTGAAATAAGCCAGGCAGTGAAAGACAAATACACTATGAGTGCTTCTGAAAGAGTTTCTTTCATCCTGGGCTTGCCCTGATGATCATAAGAGTAGCAGTGCTACTACTTACTGGGTATCTACTGTTTGCCAAACATTCTATAAGGTGCTTTGCAAAAGGTCTCATGCTATTTTCTCAATAGCTCCAGAAGAAAGACACTGTTATTCCCATTTTACAAAAGCATTAACTTTAAAATCTTACCCAGTGGCCCACACAGTTAATACATTGCTGAGCTGGAATTCTAACATAAAATCTGCCCGTCTGTAAGGTCTATGAGCTTTCCACTCTCCATGTTGTATCTTGTGCCAACCATTATAGCCAAGAATAAGGAAAAATGAATTTAGAGGGTAAAGACTTAGCAAATGGTCAATAGGTGCAATTAGATACATTAAAGACACTCGACAAGCATTTGACTGACTGAAGATTCAGAGAGGAAATTTTATGAAAGCTACAGAATGACACCCAGAGAAACTGGGTTTACAGACTAGAGTGTGATGCCAGCCTAGTAACTTTCAACAGGTACACCTGTCACTGTTGTGGTCTTCCTCTCGTCTTGCTTCAGTTTTTAATGGTTCTTTTCTTTCTTCTTGTCATCCTGAGCACGTCCAAGAGTATTAATTTTTCTTAATCTGTAGGCAATACTCTGTGTTTTCCTGTCTCATCCCTTTCTCTAAATTGAAATGTCTTGATTTTGCTTCTTGTATTGTATGCTGGGTGATTTTCCCCAAACAAAATTTTCACGAAAAGAGAAAAGTTGAACTAACTTCTCCAGGTATGATGGTTTTGAGAAATTCTTATGCAATGCCTAATTTTGTCAAGCCAGCCATGCTACACCCAGAGAAAAGAGATCTACCTGTCACTACACATGGATTACTCTGCATACCTACAATCAGACTACTACTGAACTGAGTCTTTTTTGTTTTAGGGGGAGAAGTGGTATTGCAGGAAGAAGCATGTTCTCTAATTGAAGAAAAATAAGAATAAAGGCAGTTGGCTATATTATTTATTGTTGCATAACAAATTATCACACATTTAGCAGCTTAAAACAATACCCACGTGTGATATCAGTTTCTGTAGGTCAGGAATCCAAATGGCTCAGCCAAATTCTCTTCCTAGGGTTTCACAGGCTGAAATAAAGGTATCAGCAGGGCTGGGTTCTTATCTAGAGGCTCTGGGGAAGAATCCACTCCCAAACTCATTCAGGTTTTTGGCAGACTTCAGTTCCTTGTGATTGTAGGACTAAAGGTCCACTACCTTCCTAGCCATTAGCTAGGCTCATAGCTCCTAGAGCCCACCTGAATTCCTTGCCAGGAAGGCCCTTCCATCTTCAAGCCAGCAATGGAGAAAGAGAACCTCTCTTGCATCAAATCTCTCTTACAATCAGAATCTCTACTTTAGGAAATCGCCTTTAAATCAGCCCTCTTTACTTAAATACATTTATTTATTATACTATTTCCATTAACAGAAAACAGTATCACAGTATCACCTGTCATAAATATATGGTGATCTTAAAAATAAATAGAACTAAAACAAAAGCACTATAAAATTCTAGGTATGTACTGCTGCCTTCCTTCCAATGCTGTGAGCTTAAAGGCTATTCTCACTTTGAGGAAAAAAGAGGTTACGTTGTTAATGTTATATTAAAACCAAGCTTTTTTGGTATATTGCATTGATAATGCTATTACAATTTTCCTAATTTTTCCCCCTTTATCCTGCCTCTGCCTTGCATCCCCTTCCATCCTCCAGTATTCCCCCCTCCCTCCTTACTTCATGTCCATGGGCTGTACATATAAGTTCTTTGGCTTCTCTCTTTCCCATACTATTCCTAACCTCCTTGCCCTGTATATTTTAATGCCTACCAATTATGCTTCTTATTCCCTGTACCTTCCCCCCTTCCGATTCTTTGCCTCCCCCTCCCCACTGATAACCCTCCATGTGATTTCCATTTCTCTGATTCTCTTCCTGTTCTAGTTGTTTGCTTAGTTTTTGTTTTTTAGCTTCAGTTGTTGATAGTTATGAGTTTGTTGTCATTTTACTGTTCAGAGTTTTTGATATTCTTTTTCTTAGATAAGTCCCTTTAACATTTCATATAATAAGGGCTTGGTAATGAACTCCTTTATCTTATCTGGGAAGCACTTTATCTGCCCTTCCATTCTAAATGATAGCTTTGCTGGATAGAGTCATGTGGGATGTAGGTCCTTGCCTTTCATGACTTGGAATACTTCTTTCCAGCCTCTTCTTGTCTATAAGGTTTATTTTGAGAAATCAGCTGACAGTCTTATACGAACTCCTTTGTAGGTAACTGTCTCCTCTCTCTCGCTACTTTTAAGATTCCCTCTTTATCTTTAATTTGGGTAACTTAATTATGATGTGCCTTGGTTTGTTGTTCCTCCTTGGGTCCAATTTCTTTGGGACTCTGGGCTTCCTGGACTTCCCAGAAGTCTATTTCCTTTGCCAGATTGGAAACATTTTCCTTCATTATTTGTTCAAATAAGGTTTCAATTGCTTGCTCCTGTTCTTCTCTTTCTGGCACCCCTATGATTCAGATGTTGGAGCACTTAGAGTTGTCCCATAGGTTTCTAAGCCTCCCCTCATTTTTCTAAATTCTTGTTTCTTCATTCTGTTCTGGTTGGATGTTTATTTCTTCCTGTTGTTCCAAATGGTTGATTTGAGTCCTGGTTTCCTTCCCTTCACTGTTGGTTCCCTGTACATTCTGCTTTATTTCACTTTGGGTAGCCTTCATTTCTTCCTTCATTTTGCGAGTGAGCTCAATCAATTCTGTGAGCATCCTGATTACCTGTGTTTTGAACACTGTATCAGATAGGTTGTCTATCTCCTTGTCACTTAGCTCTTTTTCTGGAGTTTTGATCTATTCTTTCATTTGGGCCATATTTCTTTGTCTCGGTGCACCTGTTATGTTTTAAGGGTGCAGAGCCTTAGGGATTCATCAGGGCATGGCAGCCCTCTTTGATGCATTGTGGTGCTGTCTGTGAGGGAGGGGTCAGAGAGGGAAGGATGGTTCTTGCTTGCTCCACTCTAGTCCCACTTTCCAATGAACTCTCCTGTGAGACTGGGAGTTTCTCCCACCGTCACACCCCCCACAGTATTTTACAGCTAGAGGTATTGAGTCTTTAGTTTCCTGTTCAGCCAGCCCAACCTCGTCCCCATGGTCCACCACCTTGACGTGCATCCTCTCCTCTCAGCTTCCCACCTCTGCCCCTCCTACCAGACTGGATGAATGTTTTTTTAACTCCTTGGTTGTCAGAGTTCCATGCCGTTTAATTTTTTGGCACTTCTGGTTGTTCACTGTTTTTAAATTGGTTGTTATCCTTATTTTGGTTGCGTGAGGAAGCGAAGTGTTTCTACCAATGCCTCCATCTTGGCCAGAACTCTAAAACCAAGCTTTGATTTTTTTCAAAGTTATTAGACTAATCAAAAAGACTGAAAGAAGACTATAGAGAATTCTTTCTGTTCATTACTTTTACATCATGATTTGTTGGGGTACCACCTAAAATTATATAGCCTACCAAAATACCTGTCACATACCTTAGGAAATATTACTTTAAGCCATGGTTAGAAATTTGAACTGAAATAGAAGTGGTAGAGGGTTTCTCTGAAGGATTTTGAATACTTTGTCATAGTAAAAATTAGTTAAGAACAAACCAACAAAGAGAAAAAAGACCATAATCAGACTAAACATAAAAAGAATGTGGTTAATGAATTGCCTTGAATTCAGATTCAGATCTCTCCCCACTCCTCCCTCCCTCCCTCCTTGCCTCTTTCTTTCTCTCTCTGTCTCTCACACACACACATGCACGCACGCAGGCAGACACCCTGGAGCTACAAAAGGCAGAATAACCCACATACATCTCTATCTTGCTGCCACTTCTACTCTCCTTGAAAGCAATAATACTCTATCTTGCTCAGACTGCATTCCTTTATGAATTCTTAAAGGAGAATTATGATGTACCTAATAGAACTGGACAAGAAGATCACTTAGATCAGGGTTCACCAAAACTACAGGGCACAGGGAAAATGCAGACTACCACCTATTTCAATAAATATAGCTTTATTAGAATACAACTACATGCATTCATTTACATATTGTCTATGAGGGTTTTTTTGTTTGTTTTGGGTTTTTTTTTGCTATAACAGTAGAACTAAGTGGCTGTGATGGAAACTGTATGGCCTACAAAGACTAAAAGATTTACTCTCTGGCACTTCACAGAAGTAGGTTGTCCAACCTTCATTTAGATGTTCCCAAGTGTTGATCTCAATTACAAAACATGGTAAGAGTGGAGGTTTCATTATGCTAAATGACTGGGTTTCTTACCTCTTCAATGCTGTTATAGGTAAATTCAGCAAGTTGATTCTACTTAAAACAAGGAATTGTACTTGAAATGAAATGATACTGCATTAGCAGGATTATCAGAATCTAGATCTCAAGAAATGTCACTATCTATGCTCCTCTGACTTTTCTTAAATATTTTATTTACCTCATCATCAAGAGATAATTCTAAATAGAAAGCCAGGATACCTCTTACGATACTGGTCTTTACAAAAAAATCTTTATTTTAGCCCTGGGTGGTGTGGCTCAGTGGATTGAGTGCTAGCCTGTGAACTGAAGGATTGCTGGTTTGATTCCCAGTCAGAGCACATGCCTGGGTTGTGGCTGGGTCCCCAGTTGGGGGCATGCGAGAGGCAACCAATTGGTGTATCTCTTGCACATTGATGTTTCTCTCCTTCTCTTTCTCCTTCCCTTCCCCTCACTCTAAAAATAAATAAAATCTAAAAAAACCCCAAAACTTTATGTTTTACAAGTTTTGGATTCTCAGAAAAATTACAAAGATAACACATAGAGTTCCCATATATCTTGTACCTAGTTCTCCTATCATTAACATTTTGCATTAGAATGATATATTTGTTACAATTAATGAACCAATACTGATATATCAGCATTAACTAAAATCCATTCTTTATTCAGATTTCTTTAGTTTTTAACCTAAATGTCCTTTTTCTGTTCCAGGATACCACATGACATTTAGTCAGTTTTCCTTAATGCTCTTCTTGGCTGTGACAGTTTCTCAGACTTACCTTGTTTTTGATGACCTTCACAGGTTTTTTAAAAGATTTTATTCATGTATTTTTAGAGAGAGGGGAAGGGAGGGAGGAAAGAGAGGGAGAGAAATATCGATGTGCATGGAAAACATCAATTGATTGCCTTTTGCACACTCCCCAACCAGGGACCTGGCCTGCAACCTAGGCGTGTGCCCTAACCGGGAATTGAACCCTCAACCCTTTGGTTTGTGGGACAATGCCAAACCAACCCACTGAGCCACAACAGGGCAATGACCTTGACAGTTTTGAAGAGTACTGTTCAGGTGATTTATAGAATTTTCTCGAATGGAATTTATCTGATATTTTCCCCGTAATTAGGCTGGAGTTATGTGTTTTGGGGGAGGAATACCACAGAGGTAAAGGACCATTTTCATCACATAATATCAAAGGTACATACTGTCAACATGACTTATCAGTGCTGATGTTGACCTTGGTGTAGTATTTATCAGGTTTCTCCAATGTAAAGTTATTTACTTTCATACCGTAGTCTTTGGAAGTAAGTTGCTATGTTCAGTCCACAAGTACTGTCCATTTCTTAGTTATTAGAATTTAATAAGTGACTTTTTAAAATAAGTGACTTACTTGAATCAATATTCATGTAAAAATCAAAATAAGTACTTAAATGCTAAAATTTTCTACTTGCCACACAAACGGCATTTACATATTTGGACAAAATTAACACCATAACTATCTTTAATTTTTTCCATTCCTAGTGCTTTGGCAATTCTTACAAAGATTCATTGTTTCTGAAGGTACGTCATAGAGTGCAGAAATCTTATAATTACCAAATCAAGTAAGTCAAAATCTCCACACGTACTTCCTAAGCAAAAACCTAACAAAATGTGAAGAATAGATCTTAATAGAAATGGATTTAATTCTCATAAAAATTGTGACTGACTGTGGACTACTTTTCCTATCTACCACTTTTATCCTATTTGGTACAAAGTAGGTGAGCCATCACCATCTCACAACCCAACAGATACTTCCCTTCCCCTGCACAACAAAACGAATTCAGATACGTTTTTGTGAACAAAACAACTAAGAATTCTTGGTTATGTTGGACCTGGTTAGCACCCTTCCTTAGGGCTATGATAATCAGGCCAGAACACAAGGACATCAAGCTCAGTAGCTCCCAATCTCCCTAGCAGCTAGGAACTAGCTGCTGAAGCATAATCATTACTAAAGTGAACTTAGTGAGTGGAAGAAATTTTTACTAATCCTTTTCAGGCCAGAGCCAGAGCTGGTCCTGGGCTAAAGTGAGGGATTCAAGAAATTTGGCCTTTGGCATCGACTCTCTTCCCATTGACCCTCTCTTCCTCTCTGTTGGCTACTAGTAATCACAGACAACACAAGCAACCTACAGAGAAACTCCAGAAGGAACACTCTTAGTGGGAGCTGCTCTAGGAGGAGCTCATAGAGGACTTTGTAGGCCAGTTACCTTCCCAAGAGAAGATGGGCATTTGCAGACCAAACCAGGGCGGAGACCAGAATCCACAGGACTCAAGGTTCGGCAGATTTGCTGATGATGACAAATTTTGTTACCCAAAAGCAGAGAAAGTTCAAATCCACTTTATGACACTCATCTAGAACACATTGGCCGAGGTCATGGGCTCACTCCTTATTTTTTTCCATATCATCATATGAGCAAATACTTTATAGTTAAAGAGTAAAACAAGTGAAAGGCTTACAGAAAAGTGCTTTTGTCAGTAGCAATGACAAATAGAAGGACTGAAACAACGCCATTTGAATACTACCTAAATGAAGAAATATTTTTGAGCTTGACCCAACTCTGACCTCACTCAAGGAATAGCCTGAGAAGAAACTGCAAAGTTGATGCTGACGTTGCTTTCTTCATTGGGAAAAAATAAGAACCCAATTATGTTGCCTAGAAAGACATTTTACCACTTAACATTAAGTGCACCAAACAAAAGGCTAATACTGAAATAAAAGATGTAAAATGCATACTAAGAACCAAGACTTTAAAACAGTACATCTGGTATGCGATTCATGTAGGGCTGTAGGCAATTAGGGTTTCCTCAAACAACTTTCACAGAGTCAGCTGTAATAGAGGAGGAGAAGTGAGTTACATTGCACAGTCCTAATTTTGGCTGTAAATTAGTAAATAACACTAAAAGTGCTGAACAACAGAGTTTATCAGTTGAAAAAATGATGGACCACAATCCTTTCTAGGGAACACATCAAAAAAGACATTACCATTCCATTTGTGAAAAAATTATGGTATTCCCACAGTACACAAACGCAGAGTTACTATTCTTAATGAGATTGTAGTTTGTTACTTCCATATCAGAGAATGGATTTTTGAGCTTCATTTATACTTCTGATTTACCACAAATAGTTAGTTGATCTGTAATACAAACAATCCAAACTACTACCCAGCTGCCACTTTCATTTCTTGAACAGATAAAATGGATCTCAACACCAACTAAGGAAATCACATTAGGCTAAAAATGTATTAAAGGCGCCCGGCTGGTATAGCTCAGTGGATTGAGTGTGGGCTGGGAACCAGAAGGTCCCGGTTCGATTCCCAGTCAGGGCACATGCCTGGGTTGCAGGCCAGGTCCCGAACGAGGGCCATTTGAGAGGCAACCATACATTGCTGTTTCTCTCCCTCTCTTTCTCCCTCCCTTCTCCTCTCTCTAAAAATAAATAAATAAATAAATAAAATATTTTTAAAAATGTACTAAAGGTAATACACGATTGGTCAAAATAATTCTTTTTGAAAGGCATCACTCTTTCAGGTTTAAGCTTAAACCTTAACTCTAATACACAAAATGTATTAGAGTGATCAAAAATAAAGATGGTTGTGGTGATCAGTGGAATTAGCAAAGACTACTATTTCAATCACTTCTGGAGACATTCTTGGCTTTGCCATAATGTTGCTTTTCACAAAACAGAGACAAGCAGGAATGGTAACAGATGTTTACTGGGCTAGATTAGTACTTGATTCAAATATGCAATGCTTATTGTTTTCCAATCTTAATAAAACATTAAATAAACTATCAACCACAGTGCACAACGCTAAAGCTATTAGAGTAACTCTGTTTTATTTTTTGCTTTATCTAAAATCTTAGAGAGATTCTTACCCTAAGTCAGGAAGTCACTGCTAAGCAGAGAATAGTTTTAATACGTATTCTTTAAAAAAGTGAAATTCTGTACTTATTGTCTAGAGTAGAATTGATCAGAAACAATGCACATTTGAAAACCATCATACTAATTCTTTTTGGTTTTTCAGTGAGTTTTCTTTATTAAAGAGATTTAAACTAGTTTAGTTTACCAACTAAAACATTATGGCCTTCTTGTTCTGTTCAGAACCCAGTTCCTTCAGAGCAGTGATTTTCAACCTTTTCCATCTCATGGCACCCATAAACTAATTATTAAAATTCTGTAGCACATCAAAAATATATTTTTTGCCAATCTGAAAAAACAGGTATAATTTTGATTCATTCACACTGGAAGGCTATTGTTGTGTTGAAAATGACAATCTAAGGGGAAAAGAGGTCAGTGCCCCTGACTAAATAGCCAGGTATTGAATGTTTTAAAAATTCTTGTGGCACACTATTTGAAAAACGCTGCTTTAGAGCATTTAAAAACCACTTTAGCTTTCTTCCTTCTATTCCCACTCATAGAACATCTTGGTTTACTCCAATCCTCAGCCTTGCTACTCTCCTTATCAGACACATCACTACAGGAACACCTTCACTCCTAGTCACTTAATGAGCAACACTGTACCTTTGCTTATGCTCTTTGATTCTAGAGTTACTGAAATGTTTTAAAGAAAGCAGTTTTAACAGCGATATGAAGGGGTGGGGGAGAAGTTGGTGGAGAGGAATGCCAAGGAAACAAGAATGCATGTGAAATGAAGCATAATAATCAGGAAGGCATAATAATGCTTCCTTTCAAAAACTATATTGGTTAGTACAGGGCTAAAGATAAAATAAAGTGTTACAATTCCAGTACAAAAGAAAATTTACAATGGTAGAGCTATAACCAATAAAATTTGATATATTTTTTTAAAGATTGTATTTATTTATTCTAGAGAGAGGGGAAGGGAGGGAGACAGAGAGGGAGAGAAACAGCAATGTATGGTTGCCTCTCACATGGCCCTCACTGGGGACCTGGCTGCAACCCAGGCATGTGCCCTTGACGGGGAATCGAACCGGGACCCTCTGGTTCCCAGCCCGCGCTCAATCAACTGAGCTACACCAGCCAGGGCAAAATTTGATATTTAAAAGAGTCCAGTTTCAGGATTTATACAAAAACAATTAATCCCAATAAAAATACTTTCAGGAAAATAAATTTGGAAACAGTAAAAATACAAATGTTTTAATTATGGTACAAAAAATTGATCAAGGAATTAAACTGACTTAGTGGAACCATTTGGACTGAGAAATATTTCTCAACATAAAATTAATTAATACTGGTTTAAGTCTTATTAAAATATTTGTATTTACATCCAAGTAGCCAAAAGTTTCCACAGGTCAAAGGTCCTGCACTTATCAAAGAAGCATAAAAGGATTACCCATTCACATATCACATTTACCACAGTCTTCCAACAGGAGCAACATCAACAACAGTAAAATTATTGGTATTACTGTGGACAAGGGTTTGATCTCCAAAATATATAAAGAACTCACATGACTCCATGCCAGGAAGACAAAAAACCCAATTAAAAAATGGGCAAAAGACTTGAACAGACACTTCTCCAAGGAGGACATACAGAGGGCCCAGAGACATATGAAAAGATGCTCAGCATCACTAGCCATCAGAGAGATGCAAATTAAAACCACAATGAGATACCACCTCACACCAGTCAGAATGGCCATCATAAACAAATCAACAAACAAGTGTTGGAGAGGATGCAGAGAAAAGGGAACCCTACTGTACTGTTGGTGGTAATGCAGACTGGTGCAGCCACTGTGGAAAACAGTATGGAATTTCCTCAGAAAACTTAGAATGGAACTACCTTTTCACCCAGCAATTCCACTGCTGGGATTATACCGTAAGAGGCCTGAAACACCAATCCAAAGGAACCTATGCACCCCAATGTTCAGAGCAGCCCAATTTACAATAGCCAAGTGCTGGAAGTAACCTAAGTGCCCATCAGTAAATGAGTGGATCAAAAGATTATAGTACATTTACATGATAGAATTCTATGCAGCTGAGAGAAAGAAGGAGCTCCTACCTTTTGCAACAGCATGATCAAGGAACTGGAGAGCATTATGCTAAGTGAAATAAGCCAGGTGGTGAGGGAAAAATACCATATGATCTCACCTTTAACTGGAACATAATCAACAAGAGAAAAAAAGAAAACATAATATAACTAAAGACACTGAAATTAAGAACAATCTAACAATAGTCAGAGGGGAGGGGGAGGGGACAGTGGGGAGAACAGTTTTCAGGAACTACTATAAAGGACAAATGGACAAAACCAAGGGGGAGGGTGGAGGCAGGGGAGGGAGGTGGGGGTGAGGGGAGGGGAGAAAATACAGACAACTGTAATTGAACAACAATAAAGTAATTTTAAAAACAAGGACACATGAAGAAAACCAAGGGGGAGGGTGGAAACAAGGGAGGGAGGTGGGTTTGGCTGCGCTGGGGGAAGTGGTGGGGAGAAAAAGCAGACAACTGTAACTGAACAAAAATAATGGAATTTATGGAAAAACTTATTGGTATTACACGTATGAGCATTCACTATGTGCCAGTAATTTTCATAAGACTTTTTGGTATTATTAACTAATTCTCATAACTACTCTAGAAGACAGACAGCATCTTTATTCCCATTTTACAGATGAGGAAATTGAGATATATAGCTCCAGAGCTAGTAACTGGTTCAGTTAGAATTCAAATCCAAAAATTCCAGATCTAGAGCCCATGACTTTCTTAATCACTATTTTATCCCTGCCTCACACTAGTATCAGACAAACACCCAAGGTTCCCTGTTGAAGTTACCCAATCTTTATCCCCTATATAAAAGAATAATCTCACCTGTTGCATTTACCAGGAAATTTTTCAGACTTCGGTTGCCTTATGTGTTTTATTTACTGTCTGTAGTACTTGGGTTTTCTTCCTAAATAGTATATAGTAAGCACTTATATGAGAAAAATACTGTATATTATAGAAAACATCTCTCAAAGTTTAGTTTAAAAACAACTCTCAAGCTTACAAAAGTGAAGTTAACACTGTATATTGAAGTAAACACTTAAGTTTGCTTTCTTCTGAATGATTACACTATTAAGTGACACTAAAAACATCTAAAATATTTATTCTGGAGTAATCCTATAAATACATGGCAGTGACAATTTTACCAAGTATACTGCAGGTAAATAAATTAGTAGAGGCAAACACAGAGTCACATTCTCTTATATCTGACACTAGAGAAGAAGTCAAGATAATATGGGTGTCCAGTTCTGGCTTTGCAACTGATGGGTTATATATTTTTGAGTCACAGTCAATCTGTGCCTGTTTCCTCATTTTTTAAATTTGATTTTTCTTGAGTAAATTAGTCTTTATTTAACATAATTAACCATTTTTTGTAACATCATTCCACATTTCTAAATTGCATCTGTAAGGGTTTTTTCAAATTGTTCAAGTACAGTTGTCTCCATTTCCCTTCACCCCAGCCATCCTCACCTCCTACCCTTGATCCTACTCCCGATCCTACCCCCCTTTGGTTTGTCCATGTGTCCTTTATAGATGTTCCTGAAAACCCTTCCCCCTCCTCCCCATTATCCCCTCCCACTTCCCCTCTGGTTACTGTCAGTTTGTTCTTAATTTCAATGTCTCTGGTTATATTTTGCTTGCTTGTTTGTTTTGTTAATTAGGTTCCACTCATAGGTGAGATCATATGGTATTTGTCTTTCACCCCCTGGCTTATTTCACTTAGCATAAGGCTCTACAGTTCCATCCATGCTGTCACAAAGAATAGGAGTTCCTTCTTTCTTTCTGCTGCGTAGTATTCCATCGTGCAAATGTACGATAGTTTTTTTTATTTCATCAAAATAAAAAGCTTCTGTTTCCTCATTTTTAATAGAGGTTGTTAAAAGTAGATAAATACTTCCATTCTGCCAAGTTCTAAATTCTGACTTTAGGAGAATAAAAAAATAATCCCTCTCTGTTTCATCTACCACCACAGGACAATCATCTTCTCTGACTGAAGATTGGAACGTGTGTGTTCTAGCTCAAAATTCATCACTATTAGTTCCAACTCTCTGGTGCTTCCCTCGGGTAAGAGAATTAGACTGGTCTCAAATCACTTTTTGTGGGGACAAGTCTCTTCATTTAACCAAAGACTGAAGATTAACAATCAGGAGTGAGGGGGAGAATACTCATAAGACACAGCATTTCCAGAGTGGAGGAAAGGTTTTTTCCTGAAGGAAGCTACCAGATTCTATCCCCATTATCAAACAGACATTATAAGAAAGAGCAAAACCTACAGTAGTAACTTGAGATCACCAGAAAGACCAAAGTCCAGAGGGAGAGGGTCTGCTCATAAATATTCGACACACCTCCATGCTTCCTTTGTATGAAATACTCATTGCCTTAAAAGGATACTATAGCACTAGCTGGTGTGGCTCAGTGGATTGAGTGCTGGCCTGCGAACCGAAAGGTCACCAGTTCGATTCCCAGTCAGGGCACATGCCTGGGTTGTAGACCGAGTTCCCAGCTGGGGTTGTGCCACAGGCAACCGATCTGTTTTCTCTCATACGTTGATGTTTCTCTCTCTCTCTTTCTCCCTTCCTTCCCCTCTCTCTAAAAGAAAATAAATTTTTAAAAATCTTTATAAATGGATAGTATAGGTGTAGAATACCTGTGACTAACAAAGGTGGCTTCAAATAGGTACACGATGATTTCAACTCTGACCATTAGATCAAAATTTAACATCTATCCAAAAGATTTAGTAATCCAGATCTGAAATACTAGGCTCTTAAGAAATCATTTAACCATTCATTATCATGAGTTTCTCTCCCTCCCTACAATATCTGCATTGAGTAATGATACCATTGTAACTTAGCACAAAGGTGTCCTGGTGTAAAATGCTGTAAAATACAACTTCAGTCACAACAAAACCTTACTCACCAAAAAGGTTACATCTTAGACATAGCTGGTGGTACAACATTGTGAATATAATTAAAGCTACTTTATCATATACTTAAAATGGTGAAAATGACAAATTTCATGTTATACACATTGACCAGAATTTTAAATAATAAGAAATGGGAAGGAACAAAAAAATACATCTCACAATGTACTTTCATTAGGCATGAGCATATGTTTTTAAAAATTAATGAGTACATGTTTTAAGTGAAATAAGTACATTTTGATGCTTGAGTTTTAAAGGACTGACTTTTTTTTACATTCAATATTATTTTATATCAGTTTCAGCATACTAGTTAAGACAATTATATAATTTACAAAGTGATTCCCTCGATAATTCTAGCACTCACCTGGCACCATACATAGTTATTACAATATGATCGACTATATTCCTATGCCGTACATTACATCCCAGTGACTATTTTTTAATTACCAATTAGTACTTCTTAATCCCTTCACCTTTTTCATCCTGTCCCCCAACCTCCCCTCCTATCTGGCAACCTTCAGTTTGTTCTCTATATCTACAAGTCTGTCTGGTTTTTTTTTTTTTTTGCTCATTTACTTTGTTCATTAGATTCCACATATAAATGAACTCATATGGTATTTTTCTTTTTCTTTCCTTAAAAGATTTTATTTATTTATTTTTAAGAGAGAGGGAAAGGGAGGGAGAAAGAGAGAAAGAGAAACATCAATGTGTGGTTGCCTCTCATGTGCCCTCTACTGGGGACTTGGCCTGCAACCCAGGCAAGTGCCCTGACTGGGAATCAAACTGGTGACCCTTTGGTTCATGGGCTGGTGCTCAATCCAATGAGCCACACCAGCCAGGGTGGTAGTTTTCTTTTTCTGACTGACTTATTTCACTTAGCATCATATCCTCTAGGGCCATCCATGTTGTCGCAAATGGTAAGATTTCATTCTTTTTTATGACCAAGGAATATTCCATTGTGTATATGTACCACAACCTTTTTATCCACTTGTCGATTGGTGGGCACTTGGGTGCTTCCATATCTTGGCTGTTGTAAATAATGCTACAATGAACACAGGGGTGCATATAACTTTTGAAATTGGTGTTTTGGGTTTCTTCAGATATATATCCACAAGTGGAATTGTAGGTCCTGTTTGGAGAAGTGTCCATCAGGAAGGACCAAAGTTTTCATTAATAGCACTAATCACATCAATCACACAATGGCAAAAGCCTCCTGAGAATCAGGAAGTAAAATGCTTATAGATACAGGCGGAATTTCTTATAATGCAACACTTCTGAAAACTTAGTTATATATGAGTTACAGCTAAATGAATTTGAGGGGAAAACTGGTAATACTCAGCTTAAAAAGGGGATTTCTCTACAGTGAAGAAGTTTTTGTTTTTGCAAAGCAAGCAAGTGCCCAAGAAATTCTGTACATGGTTTTATTAAAGGCAGGCTCATCTAGAATAAAAAATGTCAGATGTAGGGATGACTCCAGGTGTTACCCACTTGATCCAGTCCCTCATTTCATAGATGAAGATTTTAGATCTGCAGAAGAGACAACCACCACCTCCCAGATACCTCAAAACACACACTCAAGGACACACAAACACAGGAGGTGCTGATGACAGCTAAACCCTGAACTCTGGAACTCAAAGTGCAGCAGTGTTCATTCACTTAATACTACTTTCCATTTCTTTTCCTTCCAATCATCATGGCTCAAAAATACCAAATACATTTTTTAATTCATATGAAACACATGGTTGCTTATATTTTTAATATTCTTATCACATTTCCCAAGGTGTGTTCTGAGGCTCACTATTCCTGAATCATTACTACTAAAAGTTTCTATAAGTAAATTTAGGAAAGATGCAGTAATATCCCTATCTTTAAAGATTTCAATGTATATTAGCAAATCTAAGGCCCTGAAAGGTCCTATGGAAAAGAGACTTGTTAGATTTCATTAAGACTAAGCCTGAGGACTTCCTAAAATGGCGACATAGCTGAATACGTCGTGCCACCTTGCACAACCAAACAAGGAAAAAATCAGAAATTTACACAACCAAAAACAGCCAGATCTGACAGAAAATCGAATTGAGAGGAAGTCCGACAACCAAGGAATTAAAGAAGATACATCCATCCAGTCTGGTGAGCCGGGAGGAGCAGGGCGGAGGGAGAGTGCTCGGCAAATCCGCGGCGAGCTGGTGAGCAGACGGCAGGTCCGCGGTGGGAGGGGTGGTTCCTGCGCGGCTGCAGCACACTGAGATGGGGGTGTCTGACCGAAGCGCAGCCAGCGCCCGGCTCATCCAGACCCAGTGGGGCTGAGACTGGTGGACCAGGCAGGTCCGCATTCGCGGGCAGACGGACCGGGAGAGAAAGCAGTGCGCAACCCATCGGCGCAGATTGAGAGCACCTGTGGGGGTGGAGCCAGTGGTGGGAGGAACTCCCGACCGCAAAGGAGAGTTCGCTGGGGAGACCTGTGGGGGATTGGAGCTGTGTAGCCCGTCCACTGATCCCGGAGAGACCCCCGGAGCCAGCGCAGAGGGGCTCGAATTGCTTGCAGGAGGCGGTGTGGGTGCGGAGAGCGGAGCAGGTGCCATTGTGCCCTCAGGTCCCGCCCCCACAGGCTACGTCACAGCACAACTACCGGGAGGTCCCTGCCCAGGTGAACCCCAAGGCTCTGCCCCCCTTACAGTAACAGGCGCACCAAGGGGAAAAAATGGCCCAAAGAAAGGAACAGATCAAAGCTCCAGAGCTAACTGACCAAGAGATAGCCAACCTATCAGATGCACAGTTTAAAACCCTAGTAATAAGGATGCTTACAGAATTCAACGAAAAATTATCAAAATTGCTTAAACAAATGAGGAGACATCTGCAGGGAACCAATAGGGATAAGAAGGAAACTGGGGCTCAAATCAACAGAGTGGACCAGCAGAAAGAAAAAAAACATCCAATCAGAAAAGAATGAAGAAACAAGAATTCAAAAAACGGAGGAGGGGCTCAGAAACCTCCAGGACATCTGTAAACGGCCCAACATACGGATCATAGGGCTGCCAGAAGGAGAAGAAATCCAAGGAATTGAAAACTTATTTGAACACATAATGATGGAGAACTTCCCGAAGCTGGTGAAGGAAATAGACTTTCGGGAAGTCCAGGAAGCTCAGAGAGTCCCAAAGAAGTTGGACCCAAAGAGGAACACAC
>PVJI01017767.1:0-34875 GCA_004026765.1 Micronycteris hirsuta | reverse complement strand
GGATCCAACTTCTTTGGGACTTTCTGAGCTTCCTGGACTTCCCGCAAGTCTATTTCCTTCGCCAGCTTCGGGAAATTCTCCATCATTATGTGTTCAAATATTTTTTCAATTCCTTGGATTTCTTCTTCTCCTTCTGGCAGCCCTATGATCCGTATGTTGGGGCGTTTACAGATGTCTTGGAGGTTTCTGAGCCCCTCCTTCATTTTTTGAATTCTTGTTGCTTCATTCTTTTCTGGTTGGATGTTTTTTTCTTTCTGCTGGTCCACTCCGTTGATTTGAATCCCAGTTTCCTTATCTCTATTGGATCCCTGCAGATCTCTCCTCATTTGTTCAAGCAAGTTCGTTAATTTTTCATCGAATTCTGAAAGCATCCTTATTACAAGGGATTTGAACTGTGCATCTGATAGGTTGGCTATCTCTTGATCGGTTAGCTCTGGGGTTTTGATTTGTCCCTTTTTTTGGGCCATTTTTTTTTCCCTTGGTGATCCTGTTACTGTAAGGGGGGCGGAGTCTTGGGGATCCCCTGTGCTGGGAAGTTCCCGGTAGTTGTGCTGGGACCGTAGCCTGTGGGGGCGGGGCCTGAGCGCACAATGGCGCCTTCTCCGCTCTCCGCACCCACACCACCTCCTGCAAGCACTTCGGGCCCCTCTGCGCTGGCTCCGGGGGTTGCTACGGGGTTGCTGGACGGGCTGCACAGCTCCAATCCCCCGAGGGTCTCCCCAGCGAACTTTCCTGTGAGGCCGGGAGTTCCTCCAGTCGCGGACTCCACCCCCACAGGCGCTCTCACTCTGCGCCGATGGGTTGCGCACTGCTTTCTCTCCCAGTCCACCTGCCCGCGAATGCAGACCTGCCGAGTCCACCGGTCTCTCGGCCCTGCTGGGTCCAGATGAGCCGAGTGCAGACCGCGCTTCAGTCGGGGCCCCGTCTGGGTGTGCTGCAGCCGCGCGGGGACCGCCCCTCCAACCGGGGACCTGCCGTCTGCTCACCTGCTCGCTGCGGGGTTGCTGAGCGCTCTCCCTCCGCTCTGCACCTTCCAGCTCACCAAACTAGATGAATGTATCTTCTTTAATTCCTTGGTTGTCAGACTTCCTCTCAATATGATTTTCTGTCAGATCTGGCTGTGTTTGGATGTGTAGATTTCTGATTTTTTCCTTGTTTGGTTGTGTGAGGCGGTACGGTGTATTCACCTATGCCGCCATCTTAGGAAGTATCTATTTTTAACTTTTTTAATTGAACTTATTAGGGTGATATTGGTTAATAAAATTATATAGGTTTCAAATATACAATTCTATAATCCATCCTCTGTATATTGTATTGTGTGTTCACCACCCCGGTCATGTCTCCTTCCGACACCTTTCCAATATGTTTATATTAGACTTTACAAGATTGCCAAAATCCCTAGTTCTTCCTGTTATACTTCCCAAATAAATAACAAATCAAAGCACATCATTGTGGAATTGAAAAGTAGGGAAATATGAATCAATGAATTTTAAACACACAGCTTATTTTATTTCATTCCGTTCAATCATGAAGTGAATGTGATAACCCGGCTCCATATGAACAAAGTCATTACTGAATTACATAAGGAAAGCAAAGAGCGCAAAGGAGGTGAAAGGCTGGCAGACCAAGAACTCCAGGAGACACTCCCTTTGCCACCCACTAGATTTTAGAAATACTCCCCCCGCACTGAACCTCAACCATGGCAGACTTCAGAATTGCCTCCACTGGAAATGTTGAAGAACCAAGCAGACACTGGGCTAGTTAGCTGTCTGGTGGCTCAGAGGGGAAAGGCTAGGCGGTGACCACCCTCTCGAAGTGCCTTTTGCTCTATAGGCTCCATTTCTGGAAGTACAGGCATTTGCATCTGAATCTTTAAAACAATCTTATAAAACTAAATTGTGTGCTGGTTGTGGAAATGTCTACATTATCTCAGTGACTTTTACGAGGCTTGATCATTCCGTGGAAGCTGTTTTCATAGCAAGTTTGAAGTCTAAGATCCTTCAAGGAAGAGTAACTTCATTACAAGGTGTATATGGAAGAGATTTGAAAGAAGTCTGATGAGTTGTTTCTCCACATAGTACTACATTTCTAGAGAGAGGCTTTCCAGTGGATGGCTAAGCATATTTCTGCAGAAGTGGAACTGGGCTGCTTAAGCAGTAAAAGTGTCCTCAGATGGCTATAAAGTCCAGTCACCCTGACTCCGGTAAAAAATTTGCCTAAAAGATATCAATTTTGTTCACTGTATTTTCTATTTAAATTTCTTTTTTTCTCCTTTTAATGATATAAAGAGTAGTCCAGCATCCCTACTTTCATATCATATAAAATTTCCTGACTTTTCATGTCCAAACAATTTTTGACGTAGGTGTCTCCCAAATTACGATGTAAATATGAAAATCCTCTGGGGTATATAGCAAGAGCACTGTCACAAGAAATAAAAATTCATGAGAAATGAGTAAAGTCAAAACTGATCTCCCTCCTTCTCTCACTCTGCTCTTCCTTATTCTCTTTCTTTTTTATTTTTACTTTTTTAATGAATATGATTTAACCTAAATATATTGAGAATGCTTTAAGAATAAAAATCACATCCCTGTCCTAGAAATATCAGCAGCAAACTCTTCTGATTCTCCTCTCTCTTTGATCATTTCCTTTTGGCCTCTTTCTATTTACGACACGGATATTGGAGGTTCCCCAAACTGCACCCTCTGCCCTTTTTCTTCTCACTCCTGGGCAAACTTATGCACAGCTTCAATCATGACCCACATGCTGGTGAGTCCTAAATTTACGTGTGCAGCTCTGACTTTTACCCTGAACTCCAATCACATAAATCTAACTGCGTACAGGATATGTTTTTATTTATTTTAATTTTTTATTGTTGTTCAACTACAGATGTCTCCATTCTCCTCCCCTCACGCCCCCCACCCCAGCCATCCCCACTGCCCACCCTTGATCCCGATCCCACGCCCCTTTGGTTTTATCCATGCGTTCTTTATACATGGTGCTTCATCAGAACGTACCTCCTACTCCCACTTTCTAAAATACTACTTATTACCACTTCCAAGCCGGGTCTATATTTCCTTGGTATAAATTATGACATCACATTCCTGCTGTCCAAAACTGTACCAATCAAGCCACCCTCCACCCTACAACCTGCCCCTCCTCCCACCTGTGACACGGGGTGGACCGGACCTGCCGTACCCGTGGGTGACCGGGACTCGGATGCGTGTATGACTCTCATACCGAGACACACGGGGAAAGAAAGACCAGGGCTACTTGGCTGATTCCTCCCATTTCCAGGAAAAAGACCCCTGGCTTGTTCAGCCAGGGTTTTTATCAGGGGCATTAGCAATTCAACAGGGGTAGGATTACTCATTAGCAAGGCATTGGGATGTTGATTCAGAGCCCGTGGCAGACACGACCAGGTTAAAGCAATATTCAGAGATCAGCAAGCCAGAATTTTTTAAGATACACCTTTGCCAAATTCCTATTAGAGAATTCCCATCCCACAGACATGATCCACACTTGCTCACACAGGAATCACACGGAGCTGTGCTCAAAACGTGTAAATTCTCAGGACTGCGTGTTTTCACGCGTGTGGAAATCACTGCCACACACCTGGTCTTGCTTTTGTATTCCCAGCTCACTTGATAGCCCCACCATTCACCAAGACACTTATGCTGAAAACCTTAACTTCTACTTTTCCCATCACTATAACACATCCAAGATATATTGATTTTTACTTCTTAAATCTCAGTCACATCTACCTCAACTTAACTATCCCCCTGGCGCCTTACTCATGATATGGATTAGTGCAATAGCTTCCCAACCAGCCCCACTGTGTTTCTCCCATTTACCTGCCATACAACCACCAGATAGATCTTTATAAACTGCTAATTGACCAATTTATTCCTCTACTTAAGATATTTCAGTGGATCTCCAATGTCAACAGTATCAACTCTCAGCTCTCTAGCACAGCATATAAAACACTTCATGACATGACTCACCCATGTCTCCAGTATCAGTCCGCACAATGCACCACTTTGGCCCTTACATTGCAGGAATACCAACTACATTGCACTTCAAACATGCCATGCCTTTGCATTTGCTGTCTGCTTGGCCTAGCATGCCCTTTCCGATCGTTTTCCCTGGTGAACTTCCATTAATCCTTTGGCAGCCTGCTGATGTAAAGTTTTCCCTCCGCAAATCTTTCTTCAGATACTGTCCCCCAGACAGAGCCAGTCTCTTCTGTTTGGGTGCTTTCTATACCTTGTGCCTACTGCCATTCTAGAATGTACCATGTTCTTTTAATTGCTTGTTCAGAGGTTAGTCTCCCCTACTTACTAATGCTTTCCTTAAGGCATGGTCTGTATCTTTTTCATCTTTCTATTCCTAAAGCTGAGCACACCCATGCTATAAAAGCAAGAAGGAGAAAGTGAAGAAGATTGAACATTACCAGAGGCACGCATTTGTATAGCTTATGTCAGCACTCTGGGGACTACATTAAAGAGTGCTGTTTAATATAGAAGCCATGTCTCTTATGCAATTAATGCAAGGGAACCCCAATTTCTTAAATAGTAACACACTCTGAAGCTGAGCAGGCAGAGTCCTGCCCATTTATTTCTTTAATTAAAACTCTTTGCCTTAAGGCCTTTGGTGAATCTTAGCAACAGCTAACTAGATCAAAATACTCACAATATACTTTATTTCTTTTTATTCTCCTAAAGCAAGTTAATTAATTGACCAAAATAATCAGCAAATTTCTTATTGGTGTTCCCGTCCAAGATGGTGAACTTGCAGGTTCCTGAATTCACTTCCTCCCACAGCCAGGCATGAAACAATTCCCTCTGAAAGAACCCAGAAACTAGCTGAGTAATTCCTACACAATAGGCAAGGAGAAAAAGACCTTATCAACATGGACAGGAGGGGTTGAGGCACCGTTGCCACATACCCTACCCCCAGAACAGTCACATACCATCTGAGGGAACTCTCGCCTCCCAGCTTCTCCCTGAGGAGTGAAGGGTTTTCACCCAACATCTGGTGCCCCAACTTTTCAGATTTCCAACTGAGGGATGGGTCCCCAAAGCTATAGCTCTGAAGGCCAGCAGGGACTTGCATTCACAAGATCCATAAGGCTGCAGTGAGTGAAGAAGCAGTTAATGACTTGCAAAAACTTATGGTGTTCGTCCCCCCAAGGCTCAGAGCAGAGGCGGCAGTCAGAAATGCCCATCTCCCAGACTTGCCCTGAGACAGATCTGCTTGTCTTAAAAGCTGCATCCTGAAGGTCAGACTTCGAATTTAACAAGACTGTGATCCTCTTCCAAGACCTGAGAGGCTGGCAGACCCTATGTTCCCCATCTCCCTCCACCTTGCTCAGGTCACTAGCACCTCCCTGGAAAAAACTTGAGCACGTGTCCCATACCTGACTTTTGCAGCTGCCACCCAGAGGACACACCCCTTGAGAGCCTGGCTCTGGTTGCCACTGGGGCTCGAGTTCCTGGGTTCAACAGAACTGTAGCAAGCAGAGAAACAGTTCTCACCAGGCTGTCCTCCCTGGGCTCAGCGGGAGCTGATGGAAACACCCACCTCCCTGTGTTTCCCCAAAAAGGTATTTTCAGATTTTAAAAGCTGCTGCCAGAAGGTCTGGCTTCCAATCCGCCTGCATCCAGGTGCTGACCGAGATCCTCCCCTTTGGAGCCCTGGCAGGTTTTGGCTCACCCTCAGCTACGGGGAAACAACCAAGAGCAAAGGACGTCACTTGGACAATCACAAAGCTTTCAGTGAAAACCAAGAGCTGTGGCAGCTGAATGATAAGGTTCAGAGAACAATCTGGTGATGGGGGCAGGCACGGGGCCGGGAAAACGAGCGAAGGTGGCCAAAACGTACAAACTTCTAATCATAAGTCCTGGGGATAAATAATGTGCAGCATGGTGAGTGTGGTTAACAACACCATAGTGTATATTTAAAAGTTGCTAAGAGGATAAATCTTAAAAATTCTCATCACGTGTACCAAAAGAATTGTAACTGCAGGTGATGAATGCTAACGAAACTTACCGTGGTGATCACTTCCCCATACATACATGTAGCCAATCACTGTATCGTACACATCAAACTAATACCGTGTTATTTGTCAACTACATCTCAATAAAGTTGAAAAAAATTAAAAGTTGACATCAAAGCTGTACGAATTTTGTGTAATTTTGCCCCATGCAGTACGACCCAGCTTAAGAAGGCAATACTAGCTGTAAGAATGGAAAAGGAAGCCTGGAAAACCTTGGTTCCTAAAACGTCCCTGATGTTCCCGAAGTGCCAGGATGACTCTAAGTAATGGGAAGGCTGCTGGCGTAGGGGGCGGGGCCGCCGGGATGTCTATCACCCTGCATTCTGTTCTAAGGCAGTTTCTACTGACATGATACATTAGAAAATATGTAAGTAAAATGTATTACTGCAGCCCAGAGTTCATTTTTAAAATAAAGCTTGTAATTTCCTCGAAATTATATCATTCTGAACCTCTTGCTGAACTGTGTGGGAATTGAAAGAATCCATCATTAATTTGCCACAGAATCGGGGCAATTATGTGGCTAAACTAATCTTCCAGATCATGTTCATATCCCTTCCTGGTCACCACTGCCAAACTGTTGGCATGGTGATTGAAATGCGTCATTAAGTGAGATGGCTGGCCTGAAATTAGATTGCAAAGCTCCAGCGTGGAATGAAAAACAAGGCATCTGGGTGGGAAAGAAGAAAATATTTCTTGAGCAACTACGTCCTTTATTAGGTCCCAGGATCCCCCATCGCTAAATTATTCTTTAGCTGGTTCCTTCTCAGCCTCGATTTCTTCATCTATAGCATAGGAGTGAATGCAGAGTCACAGGATCTCCAATAAACTCCGTGGTTATAAAAAATTTATAAACTATAAAGTGATGTGTACATATGTACGTGTGTGTGTATGTAAGTGTAAAACTCTATGCCAAAAGATTAAGAGAGGTTCTCTCAAGATACAAGGGTCATAGGTAGGATTTACAGATAAAATAAAAAATGCCTAGTTAAATTTAAATTTCAGGTAAACAATGAATAATATTTTAGGATATCTCAGGCAATATTTGGGACATATCTACACTAAAAAATTCACTTTTTTAAATTTGAAAAATACAGGGCATGGCAAAAGTAGACTTGCAGTTATGAGTATGTGAAACACAGTTTATTCTTATATTATTAATTCATTATTATATTATTTTCCATAAGAACTGTAAACCTACTTTTGCTCCACCCTGTATTTTTCCTGATTTTGTGTTTTTAACATATTTTAATGATTATGCTATTACGGTTGTCTCAGATTTTCCCACTTTGCCCCCCTCCACCCAAGACCCCCCATTCCCTCTGCCAATCCCTTGCCTTAGTTCATGTCCATGGATCATGCATATAAGTTCTTTGGCTACTCCATCTCCTATACCGTTCTTAACATCCCCCTGTCTAGTCTGTACCTACCAATTTGTGCTTCTTAATTCCTGCGTCTTTCACTCCATTCTCCCCTCCCTCTCCCCAATGATAACCCTCCAAATGATCTCCATATACATGATTCTGCTTCTGTTCTGCTTAATTACTTTGTTTTTTAGATTCAATTGTTGATAGTTATGAATATATTGTCATTTTAATGTTCATAGTTTTGATCTTCTTCATTTTCTTAAAGAAGTCCCTTTAACATTTCATATAATAATGGCTTGGTGATGATGAATTCCTTCAGCTTCACCTTGTCTGGGAATTACCTTATCTGGCCTTTGATTCTTCATCCACTCCACTGTTGATTCCTTGTAAATTTTTCTTTATTTCACTTAGTGTAAACTTCATTCCACCTGGGTCTTTTTGATGCTGTTGAAGTACCCAGTGAGTTTCTTGAGCATCCTAATAACTAGTGTTTTGAACTCTGCATTTGATAGATTGCTTATCTCCATTTCATTTAGTTCTTTTTCTGTTTTGTTCTGTTCTTTCATTTGGGCCATATTTCTTTGTCTCCTTATTTTGGCAGGCTCCCTGTGTTTGTTTCTATGTATTAGGTAGAGCTTCTTTGACTCCGTCTTAGTAGTGTGGCCTATTGTAGAAAAGCACACCAGTAAGTTGGATGGGGCAGAGCCTTAGGTAATCACCTGTGCGAGGCAACCTGTGTGAACCAGGTTGATGGAGTCTCAGATACGGTGTTTCTGTTCCGTGGCTCTGTGTGGGAAAGGGCTCAGAAAAGGGACAATGGCTGCTGCCTGGCCTCTGGAGCTTTGTCTGGGATGAAGCTGTGCCCCAGCACCCACACTGATGCCAGACACTGCAGTTTCTCACCATAAACCACTGGTGCCCTTCAAGCTGCTGCCCCAGTGTTGGAGCCCAGAGGGAGGGAGTGTGTGCAAGTCCTAAGTCTGTCATGGGCCCTTTAAGAGAAGACACCTTAGAATCCCACAGTTTCTTCCACTGTCCCAACCTTCACTGGTTTTTATAGCCAGAAGTCATGGGGATTTATCTTCTTGGAACTGGAACCGTGGGCTGGGATCCCTCCTGAGATATCCCTCCCAATTTTTATACACCACACATGGGTGTGAGACCTCCCGCTCTGTGTCTCCATGTCTCCACCCCTCCTACCCATCTGGATGAATGGGACGTTTTTAATTCCTTGGTTGTCAGACTTCCATATAGCTCAATCTTCTGATGATTCTGGGTGATAGTTGTTTCGTAGTTTAGTTGTCATTTTTGCTGTGGTTGTGTGAGGAGGCAAGAATTAGCTTGACCAGAAGATAATTCTGTATTTTTATTTGCTGAATCTGGGTAACTTAGTAATAGACTTATCTGCGTTTTTTAAAGTTTCTGTAATATATAACACCAACAATGAGAAGAAATAAAAGTTGGAATTTTAAAAACTGCTTTGTTAGCAAGAAGCATACCAGTGATAAAGTGATGGGCTTAACCTCCTTTAATGACAGAATTTCTGTACTCAACCCACAGTCGGTGGACCAGACGCAGCAGCCTCACCTGGGCGCATGCTAGAGCTGCAGACATCAGACCCCACCCAGACCTGCTAAATCTGAATCTGCATCTTAACAAGATTCCAGGGAGACTTCAATGAGAAGCTCTGCTCTAGAGACCTCAACTAAAATCTAATTTTCTAAATAGCTGTTTCTTTTCATAGAGATAAAAAAAAATCCTCAACAAGAGTGGAAGGAGACCCTGAGACTTAGTTTAGCAACCTGACCTGAAGCCAGGAATATCAGTGGGAGAGAGGAGAGGCCTCCCACTGACGGGAGCCCCAGGTCCTCCGTCTTGTCCTTCCACCCCGGGCTGCCCTATGCACAGGCCGCACAGTCACTGGATGACTGTGGGAGGCACCAGTCGGACAAATGACCATGAACGTGGTGCCCTGGAGCTGTGTAGCTGAGTGGCCCTGTCCCGGTTCTCAGAGAGGCATTGGAAACTCATGGGGAAGACAGAAGAAAAGGTAAGGGATGATTTTTCGATGCTGTTTTAAGGGGTACATGGTTTTTTATTGATTTGTAATTTGTTTTATTTTAGCAGGAAGGCTAATGAGTGTTTCTTGGGTTTTGCTCTTTTTTTTTTTTAACTTGAATCTGTCGATGCTAGTGAACAATCAGTAAACAGGTGAGATCTACTCCAGATAAAATTATTAAAATCCTTTTAATGAATTCTAAATGTTAATAGTTAATAAACATAAAAAAATTTAGTCAACTACCAAATTCCTTCAAATTATCTCACAATTAGTAATGGATTCTCCCTTGAACTGGCAACTCCAGTCACACTTTGGAATCATAGAGGCCACATGCAAAAGAAGCACGATGTCAAAGCTCTATCTTCTGAAGCACCCACGTTCACTTCGGAGGATCAGTCGAAAACACAGGACAAACGCATGCAGGTGACTGTCATGCGGATGTGCTCCCATAATCACCAGAGCGCATCTGCTTTGGAGGTCACCTCAACCCCATCCCTCCTTTTCCCCCATTACCCTGTGTGGGCATCAAAGCCCAGACCATGAGCCAAGTGTGTGCCATGGGTTTTCTGCTGCTATTGCTATTCACTTATTTCTTTATTATCTGTTTCTCTCGCTAGAATACAAATTCCATGAGAGCATCTGAGTCATTCACAAGTATACTCCCAGGACCTAGACAATGCCTGGCACCCAGGAGGCACACGGTCCATGTCAGCAGAAGAAACGAACAGACTGTCTTACAGCTACTAATAAACAGTATTCTCTTTGGTCACTGTATATTAATTTTGTATTTTTTCATCCTTCCATCACAGACTTGGATTTTAGTTAAATATCTTGAATAAATTTTTGCTTCATCTTCCACTAGATAATGGCTGGTTTTGTCTTGTAGCTCGGAGAAGAAACTTTTATAATAACTCTGACACCATTTCAGACTCTAAGTAAATTGCTGCTTCCTATAGCACATCTGCTTCTCACTTTCATTAGCTGCAGTAATATTCTAATCACTCCGTGCTGCAGTCTTGGAGAACGCAAGAGGGCGAGTTCCAGAAAACAGTTGTTCTTCTCTTCCTTACAGAAAAGCACTTGAGATCCAAGGTGCTATAAAGTAAATTCTTAATGGCACACGCACACAAAGTCTAGCCTTCCTAAATGTTCTTCAAAGAGGCAAGGATATTTCTGGGGATGTGTGAGAAGGACGGCCAATGCAATCTCATAGCACTCCCTGGCCTGATTTCACAGATAGCACTTTGGAAAAATTGAAAATGGAACAGATTGTGGGAAGGCGGAAAGGTTTCTGGAGATACAGGGTAAGTGACAGGAAATACATCAATCAACACATTTCATACTCAGGTAGGGTTCAAAACAATTGGTGCTTGCATTCAGTTTCCCAATGAATTTTGAGCAACTCAATTAACCTCCTTCTGCCACATTCTCATCACTTATAAATTTAGTACAGCAATCTATCTAGCAGAGATTGCACAGAGATTTGGAAATAAATGAGAGTAGACAGAAATATGTGTGATACCTAATGATATTCTATTAACTATCATGAAATCACAGGGCTACAAGGACTTAAGAGGTCAATCTGGTCCTTTCACTCAGGACCACAATTAAACCATTCCAGAGGGATTAGATTCTAATCCTTCTAAAAAAATGTCTGTATAAAGGAATTCCCAGAAAACACCGCTCTGTCGATTTACGCTGTCATAATCCTGCAGTCTTAGCACACTGAGCTATGGCCCTGCAGTGACCATGATGCAGTGGCATCCCGGGCCAGGGCACGGATACTAGAGTCCCATTGGACACTACTCTGCACTGGCTGCATGACTTTGAGCAAATTATAGCCTTACTGTCCTCAAGCCTCAGTTTCTTCTTTGATAGCTGTGCCACTGACCCCATAAGGTCGGTGCCAGGACTAAGGGAATAAACAAGTATGGCACTTTCACGGTGCCTGGGTCGTGATGTGCATCAACTCACCAGTAACATTACTTTCTGGCTGAATAAATGGAGTCATTATACTTTTTACTTATAACATAATTTTTTAAATGTTACTCATTTCATTTTTAATATAGTACTCAAAACTATAGAAAGAAGCTAACTATAAGAAGCAGCCTGGGAAGATTTCTTCATGATTTCTCCTGGGACTATCAGGGAAGACTGTGCAACGTGCCTTTGGAAGGCATGGGCTCTCTCAGCAGCAACAAAGATTCCCATTTTCACAAGCGGTTACAGAAACAGAGCCAGGGCGTGTAAGGGACCACAGAGAATTTGGGAAATGGGTCGTAAGCAGGATATCTGGAAAGTAGTGACTCTTCCCCAATTTTAGGTACCAATGTAAACCTCCTGAGACCCTAGTGCTTAGCAGGGAGCAGGAAGTAACCCCTATAGTGCTCTTGAACACCTGAGTACCTGGACTGAAGTTTATACCAAGTGAGTTTGGGGGCTTTACAATTTACCAAGCACTTTCATGCTCCTAACCTCCTTTGGCCCTGGCAAAAAGCCACTGTGAAAGAAAATTATCCCTATTCTAATGCAGAGAATGCAAAGGCTCAGAGAGCTTAAGTGTCTAGCCTGGGGTCTCTGTATTCCTATTCTGCATACTTCCCACTATGCCATATGACTCACTGCATCCAAAATCTCTTATCCTTACCTTGAAATCCAGCGTTTCCATGTGAGGTTGTATTCCGATGTGAAATGGAAGTCACTTTAATAAGTGGGCCTATAGGGTGCAAAATCGCACCTGCAGCATGTTTAGAGTTATGTTGTAAAAATAAGAACTCAAAGCTATGCATAGAAAATACCTCAGATATACAAATATTACAGCAAAATGGTAAAGGCTATTCGGTTTAGGTGGTAGGTGGTGGGCAGATTATTTTTCTATTTTTTCTACATTCAAAAATTTTTTAATGACACACGTGTTATGTTTATAATTGGAAATATGAGTAATAATTTTTTTCAGGTAGCTTGAGTGTCAAATAATTCACAGCAAGGCAGATTCTTGTAGGAACAGAGAAGGGCCTTCCTTATTTCCCAAGGAAAAAAATCTATAATTTATTTCCTCTTTTTCTCTCCAACCACTCATAGATAATCTAGCTAGTAAGTCAAATTACTCAGAATGGCATCAATTTTCCATAGGTGATATGCCAAGGCAATTACAGGAATCACTTCTAAATTTTGACAGAAGTCCAGATTTTGCCCTAAAGGAACCGAGTCATATTCAGGGTAGCAAATTAGAAGAAATAATAAATAGAATTCTACAATGAGCACTGAGTCTTTTGTAGCTACTTATACTAGTCCCTGAAAGAATTCCTGTCTGGAACTGCTGAGTATGACTTTGGGGACTGTGGCGGGGAAAGGAAGTAGCTCTTTCAGATCACCTATTGTTCACAAAGGAAAGGAGGACATCAGCGGCGCCCCTCTGTGGCACGTCAGTCTTCTGCCTCACCCGTGAGCACCCTGGAACCGTTCTTTTGTGAAAACCAAAATCTTCCTGGCTGCGGCTCCACCTCACAGGATCTCTCAAGAAAGTACCTTACATTTTCTCAAATCACGCTCACTCACCTTCACACAGCCCGGTGTTCTCCAAGTAAAATTGGGCTCTGCACTGGGGCAGACACTCGCCAGAGGTGATGTTTGCACCAGACAGCTGCTCAACTTGCAGGCCTTCCTCTGGCTTCTTACACTGGGTACACTGAGAGTGCTCTGGACCCACACAAGCCACGCAAGAGGAATGACAGGCTGCCAATAGGAATAAAATGCAGAAAACATTCCAAGGATCACGTACACATTGCAACCAATGGAAGTCTGTTATTAAATTGAAACCACATAGACAAGTTCACCAGACACATCCTTCCAGAATATTGTTCTCCTGGCAGACTCTACAAAGCACAGAGTGATAATGATAATATCTGTGAGGCGCAAAATGAGGGAGAGGTTGACTAGTCATCTGTCTCAGGTTCTGTAAGAGCTGGCTAACTTGGACATTAAAAACAAACAAAAGTCCTGCAAACTGGACAATATTGGCTTGGTTCTCCAGAGAAACACATTCACTGAATGGTGATTTAACATTATGTCCTCAGTTTTTACTGAAGATCTTAAGAAGCATTCACATAAAGGCCATTAGTATATTTTTTACAAAAATGTGCATTGTGTTACTCATCCCACGATATAGGGGTCCATGCAACAGATTCCTTTTAGAATCTACGTGAGGAAAGACTGCCTCTACAAGGAAGAGGCCTCTTTTGAGCAGCCACAAGAATTTCACAATCCATCACAGTTTCTTATTTTACTTGGCTACTGGTGAAAATAAAGCCAAATAGAGTACTTGAATTATCTCGGGCCCACATTTTGATACAGTGAACTTTCCTATTCTTTGAGAGACTCGTTAAATTTTCCCTCTCGTAATATTTATTGCAGCTGCCTGCTTTAAAAACATTCTTCTTGTAAGTACTCTTAAGCTCTTTCCTAAGGAGTTCTATGCATAAATAAATATAAGTTAATTTCACTTGAAGTGTTTGCTCCCAAAGTTCTAGTTTCAAAGGGCTGTAGTGATATTGCCCTCCCAAAGAGCCCAAAACCAGTTTGGCAAACAGCTATTAAGATTTTCCATTTTACTCAGCCCAGAGGCATTGCTAGTGACTCTCAGTGTACTCAGCAGCATCATTAACAAAAAGAGGTTCTTCGGGGAAAAACAACACGAAGACTAAGAACGACATTAGAAATGCTAGAAGAATGGGGAAAGGAGGAAATAAGAATGGTTTTAATGTATGGTAAAGGAAATGGCATTCCTCTGAAGGATGGCCAGAAAAATCATGAACTATGGATGCCTTCACAAATATTCAAACATGATTTTTTTAGATTACCTCCTGGTAATGAAGTAAAGCACAGGATGTATGCGTAACACTACAAGATATACTAGAGGAAAAGTTGAACTGGAAAGTAATATAAATCTACGTCCTTATGACGGGAAATTTTCTTAAGAATGAGGTCGACACCAGTGATACCTTTGCAGACCCCACGGTCAGGGAAGAAGCCTTCTCCACAGTTGGGCAGACAGTGGCCTTGGCGCAGGGCCTGGGGGTGGATGCAGGCTGTGCAGTGAGAAGCCTTGGGTCCAGAGCAGCTGGCACACGAGTTATGACAAACTGAGGAAGAGAGTGAGAGAGGAACACAAAGGGACCGAGGTGAGCGAAGAGCCCACTGCTTGGCTGGGCTCCTCGTGCGCTAGGAAGCCCTCTCCTCTACCACTCTCGATGCTGCTTCCGCTCTCGCAGCAAATGAAAAGCTGCGTTAGGAGGCGGTTCCATCTCCACAGCTGTCCACATTGTCCAATTATCTGTCTTGTATCCCACGTTCTATCTCTTATTTACTAGCCACCCTTTACTGTTTGTATGGTGTTTTATACACATTACCACTTTTAATCTTCACAGTAACATCATGAAGTAGGCATTATTAACTTCGTTTTGCAGATGAAGAAACTGAACTCTTGGGATGTTAAAAATTTACCTAAGATCACAGAACTAATTAGTAGCAGGTCTGAATTTAGCCCTAGGTCTGTTTGGACCTAAAATTTCCCAGCTGGATAGGGATGAGTGCGAAGTTCTGAGTGTTAGGAACAGTAGAATTTAGACTGTTTGGCCATTAATTTATCTATGCCCTTCACCAAGTCTGGGTGTCTCCAGTCCACGTTTCGTAGGAATATGCACAGTGAGAGGCTGGACTAAATGCTCATTTAAGGTACTTTCAGCTTGGATATTCTGACACTCTAAGTAAGAATTACATTTAAGAATCTGACCGCCACCTATGACAACACCAGACACTCACATCCCCTCCTTTGGGGCTGGGTATCTCTGACTATAAGAGGCAGATCATACCATGGCCTGTCCCCAAGGACAGGAGTGAGATACTGAAAGAAGGATCCAGAGGACAACAGTCAGTAGCTGGGAGAGGAGAATATAGGGACAGGATAAGACCCTTCAGGGCAGGCTGCTGAGGAAAAGGGATGAACAATGGGTGAGTAAAGAAGTTGGAAGATAAGGAGAGGCTGATAAGAAGAGATTGATGGACAGGTCTAAATATCCTGCACTGACAGACTCTAGGCAGAAGTGAGAATGTGTGTGCATGCCTCGGAGAGGAGGGGAAGCCAAGGCGGCAAGAAGTGCCCAGAGTTGCTCATAAGGGAAGACACAACTCAAGCACATATAAACTGAAATTCATAAAGTTTCAAAGGGAATATTTCATTATTTAGGTTGTATGAACCTGAAAGAAACAATACATAAATAGCAAATGAAACCAAATTTTCAATACAGACTTCAGTTTTACATGCCATCAAACTTGGTTTACTTTTGCTTGTATTTTTGTGATGTGGTGTAGTTGCCAAAATACAGGGGTGGGCAAAAGTAGGTCTACTGTTGTGAGTACGTGAAACAGACTTTATTCTTGTAGTATTATTTATTTATTAATTAGTGTATTATTCACTATTATTATTATTATTAACCTACTTTGGCCCACCCCTGCATGTGTTTATAAATACCACCTAAGGAATGATCCTGTCATATCGATGACCTAAGTTAGCGATGGTTTACAAGTACACAAGAACTCTATGAAGTTCTTGAAGATGCTCTTGGCATTTCCAAAGGACCAAGTGATCTCTAACAATGATTGGTACGTGTAAGCCCTTTATTTAATCACTCTAGTGCCCTGGGATCCACCCTCTCCCACGCTCATACCAAGTAACACATGGGTTCTCTAATGAAAAAGCTATTCCTTTTAATTTGACAATTTTCCATCACACACGCAAATTCGCAGATGAGCAGCATGCAGGCAGATCCCCGAATAGTCGATGATGATGATAGTGATGGCCCAAGTCTTACCTCTGCATGTGCCAGTGGCATCAGCGTAGTACCCACCAGGGCATGCGGGAACGCACTTGCCATCATGCAACACTGCCTTCTCGGCACAGGAAAGACATGTGGGACTATTGGGGCCACAACTTTTACAGGATGGGTCACAAGCTGAGGAAGAGGAAAATCCATCGGAGAAAGTCAATAATGAGCCAAGGGAGCAGAGAAGTCTATTCTTTACAACGTCCAGAGTTGGTATCGACATAGTAATCTCATTCTCTGGCTGCTCAGCTGAGCTCTGTTTCCTCGATTCCAATATTTCAAAGGGCTCTGCACTTTCTGTTTTCACAGTTGAAGAAACAAAGAATTATTTATTGCACTAAGCATTACAAATGCTCTGAGGCATCCCCCACCCCCAACCCAGCATATCCAATTTAATATGGGATTTAAAGATAAATGGCCTTGGAGGTAGAGTTGCCAGATTTAGCAAATAAAAATACCAGATTTCCAGTTAAATTTGAATTTCAGATAAATAATGAATAATCAATTAAGTTTGTCCCAAACATTTCATCCTTTATCTGGCAGCCCTAGTTGGAACAAGAATTCAGAAACTCAGAGTTCTACTATACAAGTTCATGATACAAAAATGTTAACTTGTTGAACTTCCCCAATCTTCCAGTATCTACTTACTCTTTTTTTTTTTCATTTATTTAGTCCCCAAAATATTTCTTATGCTCTGTGTCAGGCACTGTTTTAGGTGGTAGAGACACAAACATCAAATCAACCTGGTCTTTGCTTTATGGGGCTTATGAGTCTGATAGAGGAAGACAGACATATGTGATATAAGAAATATTACAAGGAAAATTCCAAACAAATGTGTGTGATAAAGAAGAGATGAAAGGTCAAGAAAGAATTCATTTAAGAGTAACCCTTGAACACTGTCTTGGGAAGTGAGTCAGAACATGCTTAGCTAATGGGAACAGACTTCTGACCTAAGCTGTGAGGCAAGCAAAGGTCTAGGGCCTGGCAAAAGCTTGGGCTCTCTAGGGACAAGGCAGCTCCATTCAGCTGGGACAAGGGACAGGAACAGATCACATAAACCCGTACGCCAGACTCTGCAGTCTAGATTCTCATTAGGTGAAAGGAAGGCAGCGGGAGCCCCTGCCAAGTTTTAATCACAATAGGAACATCATCACGTTGGATATAAGAAAGATTCCTTTGGCTTCCTTTTGTAGGGAAGTTCAGAGAGGCAGTCTCGCTGGAAGACCGTGGCAAAGCTTGCAGGACAAGATGGTCAGGGGCTGAATCAGGCTTGCGGAGGAGACAACAGATTTGAGACCTGTGTAGGAGGAAGTGTCTCAGATGTAGTCCAGGGTCTGGCTTGGAGGATGAGTGATCCCACTCAGAGAATGCAAAAAGGAGAATAGGTGTGGGGAATTCTCCTGGGCTCGGTTGGGGATAGGTGCAGTCCAGTAAAAGCCCAATTTATTGCTCTGGAGTTCAAGGGAAAGGCCTGGGGGTCATCACATATAGGTGGTTGTTGAAATCAAAAATAGTTTATTTATTCAGGAAATGCATGAAAAATAAGACAGAAGAGGTCAAGGATCTAAGAGCACTAACGTTTAATTGAAAAAAGAAACAAGTAGCAAAAGTGACCAAGAAAAAATAATACAAAGGTAGAAGAGAAAACGGGAGTGTGATGGCTGAGAAGCCAAGCGAGGAAAGAGTTTCCAGAAGGGAGGCATTACAGGTGCAGAAAGGACAGATCCAGCCTGACCATGGCTCACTGCACCCAGGAACTGAGATGCGGGCAGGCTGTGCCACAGCTGTTCCAGTGGGGGCATTAGAATGAAAGCGAAGGCCACGACTATTGACTGTTCCTTAAAAGGCTCCTGGCTGTGAACGGATGGGGACAAAGAGAGAAATCATTAAAAGGGTAAGAGAATATTTTGTTTCTCCAATATTGCAAAAGCTCAAGGAGAGAAGAGTTTAGATAATTGTGCAAAGAATACCTAGGAGAAAAGGGGGATGTTATTCAAATGTACAGGAGGAGAGACTGGCCTTGGACAGAGCAGAGGAAGGCCTGCTTTTCTGAGTGGAAGAAGGGAGGTGGGGTAAATGCAGCTGCAGGGAAGTCTGTGACTCCGCCTACTCAGTGCTCACTGGCGAAATGCTTTAAAACTAAACCAAACAAACCTTCTCACTATGAGAAAGTCAATGCTGAGATCTGTTCTGTCTATTCTCTTAATCCACCTACACCACGCTACCTTCTGAAAAACATTTCAAGAACTTGGGAAAAACGACACAGGTGATGGGGCCAAATGTTCCATCCTGCACCCTGGAGGGTTCACATCTCTCTAGAAGCAAACACATAAGGCAAGATGATGTTCAGTAAATGGTCAATGGCAATGATCTTTGTATCAGTGAAAAAGACAATCACTCCCTCAACTCAAAACCGGAACAAAGAAGCAAATATAAATCTGAAAAGCACCTTTCCTCCTACCTTCCATAAAATCTTCCGAAGTTTCCAATTCTAGAACTCACATCTCGACAGAACTGAATAATCTTTAAGCTCAGAGGGCTTCCCCAGAAATAAAGAATAGCAGAAATATTTTAAAATTTAGAATTGACCAACAATAAAAAACATTAAAAGGCAAACATTTTAAGACACACCTAGTGCAATATTTAGAGTTTAATTTGTAAATGTAAATAAAATTATTAGGAAGATATCATTTTTCTCACACTAGTCTATAACTTCAATACAGTAGCAATAAAAATTCCAGTTGTATTTCATTAGGAATTGAATAAACATTCTAAACAGTCTATGAATAATTAAGTCAACTTTGAAAATAAAGAGGAAAGAAAGGGAAAATTTACCCAGTCAGATATTGAGACATACCGCAAAGCTATAGAAATTAAGGAAAACACAAAACAAAACAGTGTGTTAGGGAACAAGAACAGAAATTTAGATTACTGGAATACCTCAGAGACGGACCTATGTGCACACAGAAATTTAATAGATACAATAAAGATCAACAAAGAAGGTTAGATTGAATTACTAGATGATCTTGGGAAAACCGGATCATGAAATGAAGAAAAATAAAACTGGATCCATACTTCAACTCATATCCGTAAGAGGACTCCAGATGGTTCAACAGCATAAGTTAAGATGAAATGATCAAATTAATAGAAGAAAGTGTAGAATAGTTTCTTTGTGAACTTGAACAGAAGAACATAATTCAAGTTCAAAATGAGCGGAATTTTTTAAAATTCAAAATCAAAATTTTAAAGTAAAAAATGATGTAGTAAAAACTCTGTTCCACTCAGGGTGCTATAATAAAAGTCAAAAGGAAACATTTGCATATTTGAGATTGACAAGAGTTAATACCTATAACAGACAAGGGACTCCATAAAATCAACAATCAGAAGGCAGCAAGACCAATAAGAAAATGGGGAAAAAGAACACATTAAAAAGCAATTTATAGAAGAGGAAATACAAAAGTCCAAAAGAAGTTGAAGATATTTTCAAACTCAATAATCAGAAGAATGCAAATTAAAGTTGGATGTCCCTGTATACCTACTGCCCAGAGAAAAACCTCAAGCTTGATAATGCCACACAGGGGCAAGGATGCGAAAACGAGAGAGCCCCCATGCTTCGGAGTGTTGATGTCGGGGAGCTACCTCGCACTACTTAGTCAAAGAGAGAATGTGCAAAGTCAAGGAACCAACAATTCTGCTCCTAGGTTATCCATCCCAGGGAACTTCCCACATGGTTCATAAAAGTAGGCTCAAGTTCAAGGCTCTTCACTCGTGCTCTCTAGTGATGGCACATAGACGGAAGGAACCCAGGTAGTCTGTCACTGGGAGAGTGGATGCAGGAGCTCTGTGGATGGAGGTCAGGGAGGACTAGGCAGCAGCAAGAAGCAAAGGGCTAGATTATACAGCAACATGGATAAACCTTAAAAACATAATGCTGAGGGAAAAAAGAAGAGAACAACATGACTTCAATAACATGATATAATTAAACACACATACACACAGAGTTGTCCTAGTTGGGGTACCAATCCCCCCATGCAGTCAAAAATCCACATATAATTTTTGACACCCTAAAAACATAACTACCCTAAACTACCCTCAGTATCTGTGAGGAGTTGGTTCCAGGACCCCCACAAATACCCAATCCACAGATGTTCAGGTTTCCTGTATTCACTGGCATAGATCAATGTACACATAAGTTCTCCACGTCTCCCAGCCATGGATTTGAAAACACTACAGTTATTTATTGAAGAAAAAAATCCACATATGTATGTGGGCCCACATAGTTCAAATCCGTGTTGTTTGAGGGTCAGCAATACTACAAATGACAATACCCATTTTATATTATCCCATAAAAACAAAAAGATTTTTTACAAATAAAATCGTTGCCTAGGTGAAGAAGGGAAATGAGGATAAAATGAAGAAAAGGCAGAAGAAAGGAGAGAATGGTTAACAGACACCTCTCAACTTGCTTTGATTTATGGTATTAGCTGGAGTCAGGAAAGCCTCCGTAATAGCACAAGTACTTAAATGAGTAAAGAATGAGGCGGTTTTGTCCTTTGAATTTCCTCACCCTTTACATCTAATATTTGTAAATCTCAAAGCATGTACCACAGACAAACTTGGTTACTGTAAATTCTTTCAACCAGGGCATACCACCGTTTAGAACAGGTTATTCTGGCTTTTTTTCAGCACTTGACTTTGAGATTTCTGTAGATATGGGCTGCTTGGCTATAAATTATTAAACCAACACGAGCAGGTCTTTATCTTGAATAGCACTGATCTGAATTGGAAATGAGTCAGCCTTATCAGCATCAGACATCTTAATTAACATTCTGATACCAATCGGGGACTTGGTTCACCCTTGTTTAGGAAATACTATTTGAATATTTCTGAAGGTATTTGATAAAAATTTAGAGAGCTCTAACAACTTTATGAAAAGTGTCAACTTCGGTCTTGCCTATCAAAAGGCATGCTGGTCAATGCCAGTGGCATCACCAACTCTCACATCGTGCCAAGCAACAGCGCAGGCATGCAGTAACCGCTTGATCAATTGATTGGCTGACTGCCAGCAACGGTTCATCCTGTTTGAAAGGTTTCTTTCTGTCTACGGCCACACCATCCTAGCATGCCCAATCTCATCTGGAAGTTTTCTTTCGGATGCTTTGTTTCAAAGGGTGTGTATAGAACCTCAGATGTATGCTCTCTCCCTAACACACCTGTTAGGCAGTCCTCTTTTACTGATTCTTCCAATCCCCCACCTTTTTTCACTCCATCTCTGATATCTCAGGTATAGTCCACTCCTCATCACCTCCAGGCTCACACTAACCAGCTCTCCTTTTAAAGGCATGCTTCCCCAGCAGAAGTTCTTTCTCAGTCCAGGTGATACCTTCTCAGTAGCAGGTTAATGTCACGGCTCCTTGCCAGTGACAGTAGACAGCCTCCTTGGGGACTTAAGGAGTAAATACCTTCAGGCCTTTGGATTACTGCAAATTTGACATCTACAGACCTTTAGAGAATACATCTGCCGTAACTGAGCAGGGGAGTGATGCTGGCAGAAACAGAAGAAAATGCTCAGGCTAATGGTGGCCTGGCCTTTCCTTCCTCGGGCTCTCCCAAATCCACACAGCAGCCACCTGTGACTCGCCCACATCAAATGAGATTTTTCACACCAGTGATGCTGATGAATGTCTGCACAGCTTTAAGCAAGCAGCTGCTAAGAGCTATCTCTCTTCCCTAAGGCAAGTGGATTTGGCAGCTCCCAAAGATCATCTCATTGCTGCTATTGGCCTTTTCTACCAGCATGACCAGCACAGCAAACTCAATTGTTCACTGTCCGGTGGCACCTGTCCGTTTGGCAATGTCTACAGGGGCAGCTGAATGGTCTAAAGACTGAAAGGAAGAAGGAGGAGAAGAAAAAGGGGAAAAGGAAAATAGAAAAGGGAGAGAGGGACAGTTAGGCAGAGGCACATGAGGGGGCATCATAATATAGTGAGCAGTGGATGGTTAAGAGGTGGTAAAAATCCAGAGCCAGAGACCAAGGCCTCTGCCCAGCCCTGCCCCTTACTAGCTGTGTGACTTAGGCAAGTTTTCCTCTTCATCAGGAAAATGAGGATGCTGCTAATAACCACCTCATAAAACTGTTGTGAGGATTAAATGCCAAATACACAGCACCTACTACGGCCGGCGTGGTGCTAAATGCCTTGTATGTATTAACTCAATCCTCTCAACAGCCTGCTGAGTTGGGTACGTATTAGTTTCCCATTGCTGTTGTAACACACTACCACAAACTCAGCAGTATAAAACAACACAACATTATAATAGCTCTAGAGATCAGAAGTCTTAAAATCAAGGTGCTGGCAGAGCTGCATTCCTTCTGGGAGCTTGTAGGGGTCGGGGAGGGATCCACTGCCTTACCTTTGCCAGGTTCTCCATGTTTCCTGCTGGCTCACGGGCCCTCCCTGCCATCGCCGGGACCTCTGCTTCCATCTCAGATCTTTTCTGACTCCCACCCTCAAGCCTTCCTCATATAAGGACCCTGTGATGGCACTGGGCCAGCTGGGCAATCCAGGATAATCTCCCATCTCAAGATCCGTATCACAAATTATGGTAATTAGGATGTGGACATCTTTGAGGGGCCATTATTCTGCCTACCACAGGTGCTACTATTATCCCCATTTTACAAATGGGAAAGTGACACGTAGAGAGATTAAGTAACTTGCCCAAGGTCATGTTTTTCCCACCATACTTTCCTGCTTCTCAATGTGTTAGTGCAGGGGTGTCAAACTCATTTTTACCGGGGGCCACATCAGCCTCGAGGTTGCCTCAAAGGGCTGAATGTAATTTTCGGACTGTATAAGTGTAACTATTCCTTAACAGTTAAGTGAGAACTCAGCGCTGCCGCTGGGTAGAAACAAGGTGCTGGCCGGATAAAACAAGGTGAAGGATGTGTTTGCCACCTGTGGGTTAATATTTATAACACACTTGGAATAGTGCCTGGCACAAGGGATTCCAGAAGCTGGGTTAACTCTTATTGTTATGCAGGGGGTGTTAAAGGTAGAATATAGACAAGAACTGCTTCAGCTTTTTAAATCAGTAGCACCAAACGCAAAGGCAGGCCTGCCCTTGGCTGGCCTCCAGTGTCTTTGTCTCCGTGCATATCTGGGAGGCGGTCTGGGGCTGATGCAGGGTTTGGAATTTGGAGAAAGGGAGTCCTGCTCCTAACCGTACAGCTGTGGGTCTGAAGCAAGCCGCCCCATTCTCAGTGCCTTTATCTGCAGAACAAGGCCGAAACAAGTTGCAAGCGTGGGGGTTGGAGGAGGTACTAAAGGTGATCTCCCCAAGGGAAAAAAGCAGGTTTTGTAAACTACTAAAATACCAGCAATGTCAACAGCTATTTGCACATTTGTTGAGTAGAAGAAACATTGGTTATGGGAGCTATGGTTGGACTTAAACACAAGATGCTGGGAGAGGAAAAGACGCTCCGGCACGCGAAGTCTGGCACCTACCCTGGCAGGTCCCCTGCCTGTTGAAAAATCCGTCGCCACAGCTGCTCTCACAGCCGCCCTCCCTCAGCACGTGGAGGGGGTCTCTGCAGGCCAGGCAGTGCTTCTCCAGGGGCCCCCAGCAGGCCGCGCAGGACTCGTGGCAGGCTGCAGGCAAACAGTAATGTCAGTGAACCATCTAGAGTAGAAAGGACAGGTCCGTTTTGCCTGGAAAAGTTTTGAAATTTATAGGGAGGATGTTGGCTCCTTCATTCCTAAACCACTATGCATATATGTACACCCCAGGAGACCCCCTCTCCCAAAAAACGATTTCTGTTGGCTGGAAGTACAATTTCAATAAATTATTGCTAAAAAAAAAATGAAACAGGAAATCAGGAGCTTTTGAATACTGGAGATCACAGGGAAGGAAACCATAATGTCCTAGACGAAGATGACCTGTCTGATGCGCTCAGATGGCGCTCCGTCTCATCGCCCTCACAGCCACACAGCAGTGCCGACAGGAAACCACTCCCGTCTCCAGCACCATCGAGAATCAGCTCAGGAAGGATGTCGTGTCCTCCAGTCCTTGATTAGACCTTGAAGGACATGGTTCTGCCTGACTGTATTGCCCTTTCCCTCCTTTTCCATCTCTCTCCCCTCCCTCTCCCTCACCACACCCTTCTCAGTCCACTCTCACAAGTCTTTCAATCTCCCTTGGTCTTCAGTTACCCCCAGTAGCATCTGCTCTAAACACGTATCTTGCCCTGCCTGGTGTGGCGCAGTGGACGGAGTGCCAGCCTGTGAACCAAAGGGTCGCTGGTTCGATTCCCAGTCAGGGCACATGCCTGGGTTGCAGGCCAGGTCCCCACTAGGGGGCACATGAGAGGCAACCACACATTGATGCTTATTTCCTTGTCTTTCTCCCTCCCTCCTCCCCTCTGAAAATAAATAAAAATCTTTAAACATGCATCTTGAGGACTCACAGAGCCAGCCTTTTCCTTACACTTTAGGTTTCACTGTTCCTACACCACAGTTGTTCCTTTAAGACTCCAAAATTTCCACCTGTTTCAGCATTTAATTTTTTTATTACTCTTTTGGCTCGCCCTTCACCTTAACACATCTGTAAAGAGAGGCCTATTCTGAATGAATATGAATGAGAATGAAAGAGAGGCCTAGTCTGAACATTCAGACTTAACTCTCCCTATAGCTAACCCCGCCTTTGCTTTTGTTAATCATCCTAATTTTCAAAATGTTTGCTTCACAATGGAGCACAATCTGTTTTGCAAACGTATTCAGTCTGACCAAAACGGGTAGAAGAATGCCTTTGCTGATTGCAATCGAGTTGGGGATTTTACTTCAGTAATTTAATTAGGCATCCCTGTGGAATCAGAGGAAAGGACACCTACATTGCAGATCTTCAGATCCAGTCCTCTCCTCTCTGTTCTAAACTGCACAGGAAAGCCTTCATTTCAGACTTAAAGGAAGTCTGAAATTCTCCCCAAATTTAAAGAAAATTACAAGTTGTGTTAAGTGTTAGCAGAGCTCTTTGATAAAGAATAAAAGTGGTGCCTTGGCCAGGTGACTCAGTTGGTTGGAGCGTCATCCCATTCACCAAAGGGTCACAGGTTCGATCCCTAGTCAGGGCACATTCCTAGGTTGTGGGGTCAATCCCCTGTTGGGGCACATATGGGAAACAAGTGATTGACGTTTCTCCCTCAAATCAATAAACATTCCTTGGGTGACGAATAAAAAAAAAAGAAAGAAAGAGTAACAGTGGTGAAGGTGGAAAGGCCCAGCTTTGGTAGATCTAAAGGATGAGAAGCAGCCAGATACAAGGAGAGCAAAGAACAACACAAGTTCTTGAGAAGGGAAGGAAGGAGCTGGGTGTTCAGGGACCGAAGGCTGTCCTCATGGCTGCAGCTGGTGCTGGCGGGGGTGGGGTAGCGTGAGGCAGAGTGGCCTGGGTCATTACTGGTGGCAAGGCAGAGGCCCAGTCAAACCTGGCCGTGGAGACCATGGGAGAAAAACAGAATTTTATCCTAATTCCAATGTGATGTCATGAGCAGGTTTAAGCAGGGCCAATCAGCAATGCTCAACCTTTGTCATCTCACAGCACGCATAAACTAATTACTAAAATTCTGTGGCACAGCAAAATAGGTCTGACAGACCTATTGATCTGACAGAAAATAGGTGTAATTTTAATTCATTCACATTGGACAGCTATCGTTGTGTTGCTTGTTGTCATCTTTGTTACTTGACAACCGAAGGGGAAAAAGGTCAGTGCCCCTGATTAAATAGTCAGATGTTGCATGTTTTAAAATTTCTTGCAGCGCGCCGGTTGAAAATCGCAGCGACAGACACAAGCCCTGATTTAGATTTCTAAGAGCTCCCCCTGGTTACCATGTAGAGAGGGTTTAGGAACTTGCATGCAGGTAGGGAGGCCACTGTGATGTCTGTCCATGCTGTGGTCCAGGTAAGAGATAACGACAGCAGCTGGGAATCGGAAATAAAAGTTTAGTTATTTATTATCCGGTTTTCTTGTGAGACCATAAGCTTCCTGGAGGCAGAGCCCATTTCTGTTTTGTCAACTCTGCACCATTACAAACATCTCTTGTATGAAGTTCCTTCATTTCTATTTCACACCTCATTTGTAAGTGGTACACAAGAATGCTGTTCCCATTAGGATAACCTACTCACACCACAATATAAAGAAAGATGGGAATGCAAAGATCCCAGTAACAAATTCTACCCTCGTCAACACACAGGAAAGCTGTCATTTATTTATTCATCTACGCTTCAATTACTGACTGTCTTCATCTGAAGTGTGTAACACTGTTCACACCTCTGTCTCACTGACTTAGGAATTGATGTAAAGTCATTACCTGAACAAACAAATAACAAAAAGCCCAACCTCGTGTACAAGAAGGTACACCAGGTTGACCTATCAATGCTCAGAAGCACCTACTATATGCAAGGTGCTCTGCTAGCGACCTCCCCAGCTAGACGCAGGTAAACCACGTTACCTGACACCTGCCAGAGGAAACGTTTAACCCACGCCCTCACTTGAGCGCACTGCACTGGTGGCATTGTGCAAACTGCTCTGGGAGTTTGTGCCCGAGAGGATGATGGGAGCTGATGCTGCAAAGGCAATAGGGGCCAGACCCAAGTGTCAGGCGAGACTGGTAAGGACCTTAAACTTCATCCTTATGTAAGAGCTTTAATCAGGACAGTAGAACTGACCGATTTTGCTTTTTAAACACTTTCCTCTGCAGTGGGGAGAGAAGAGGGTAATTAAGACATCTATAAAGCATGAAATCATCTCTGCCCAGGGGTGAAGCAGAGATGAGAAATTAAAGCGCAACCAGCTCTTCGAGGACCTCGAGTGTCTTCGATGGTGGTGCAGACACTCCACTGCACTGGCTATGCAAACAGTACGAAAAGTTCCAAACTGGCTGGTGAATGGCCACTCCCCTGCCCTCTTTGCGACAGTCCAGCTTCATCCCGGGCAGCTTGGCAGACACCACGCCTCAGTAACCAAAAGGTCTAGCACAGGACAGGGTCTCAGGCCCTCCCTCCTTCCTTCTGACAGATCCGATTTGTGTCGTACCGTTTGTTTAATATTTCTAACATTACCTCTGGTGTTGTCAACCAGAACAGGAGCTAAAGGATGAGCAGGGCAGAGGCTATAGACTCAGGAATGACGCTCAGCCATCACAAATGGAGCCCTACTTACTTTTCAGACCTGCCTTCTGCAGCCTCCCCCATACTGGCCAGTTCTATGACACTGGGTACCCTAAGCATGCCATGTGCCTATTTGTGGGTTCTGGATGCCCCACACAGGATTCACCCAGCCAGCAACACCTCTGGATCCTTCCCTAGCCCTGGAGTCCTGTTTCTATCTCAGAAGCCTCCTAAGTTGTGACGACTTCTGGGAAGCTTTGCTGAAACAAAGGTGGTTGCTCCTCCCTTTATCTTCCTGCAGCACTTTGTACACGCCTCCCTTGTGCTATTTATCCTGCCGTACTAATTATTCAGCTACAAATCGATCCCCTTCAATGGAATATAATATCCTTCAAAACAGGGGCCATGTTTCAGTGATCTAAACCCCAGGGTCCAGATCAACGCCTGGTGCACAGTCAGTTGTCATTAAATGTATGTGAAATGAATGCATGGCCATTTTTTTTTACTGGCTATGGGGAATTCATCCTATCAGTTACCTTCTACATGGAAACGTTACATGGTGAGTTGTAACCATAAGGTCATAGTCTGAAGACATGATAACTTAAGATAGATACACTTGAGGCTGTTAAAGTTTACCCAACAAGTGCTGGAGTCCAGATCTGCTTATGATGACGGACACTTATGCTGTATTCACACAGAGTAACCAAATGTGATGCTGGGCCTTCTCCTTTTTCCATATCAGACAAAAACCACGTTCTGTGGCTGGGTAGGACAGCGGAAGAAATACTCATTCCAACCCGGGACAATGCTGAGCTGTTATTTCTTTCTTTTCTTTCCTTTTTCTTTCTTTCTTTTTTTTTTTTGTTTTGAGCTGTCATTTCTTATGACATACTCCCACTGTGTTCTGCAATTGATTTTTAATTTCTAATGGAACATATGCTACTGCTGATAATCTCTTCTTGCAGACTCATTTTATATGTGACTTCTATTACATTTGGATTATTATGAAAAATAAAAGGTCACTCGTTGAATTTTCACCATAATTTCTCTTAGTAATATATTTCAGATCACCCAGGATTTGAATTATACATTGTGAAAATTGTGGCAATAGATTTAAAAAGAGGAAAAATAAGGGAAAGCTATCTTAACTCGCATGCAGTCAGTAATTTAGTTGGGAAAGCCCCAGACTTTGCTGGGCGTAACAAGACGTGTGTTGGCTTGCTGAGCAATGCATTTCAGAATGAAAAGGAATGAATTACTTTTCTTTTGGCAACTGCATATTGAAACCCTACTCTAAAAATAAGAAATTCCTTTTGTACTTGATAATTATGAATTTGAAGATTGTTTAAAAAATTTTTTAACCTGCACTTCCCTAAACATAAAATGCAGCCTTTCCCGGGAAATGTTAAAACACGGACTTCCTACTGATGACTTATTTCCCAGGAAGGCTTCCCAGACCCATGCAGTAGCTGTAGAGACCTGTGGGCAGTTGAAACTGCCCACAGGAGAAGCAGCCTGGGTTCCTCGTCTCTTCCAAGATCTTTCGGAGTAAGCTTCTCTTCCCGTTCAGGGAATTGGCACACATGATTGGCAGCCCTTTTCAAAGTCATCACTGAGGCTGCAGAGTTCAGACTTCCAAACGGCCAAGAAGCTTCACTTGCAACTTCACAGAATCAGCCCAAATTCCAGGCACAGGCAGGTAGGCCATACGCTGGTCAATTCCTTCAGTCTGTTCCTTATCCAAGTTGTGGCAACTGTTTGCTTTCCTTCTCATCTCACAAATGACGGGAAGCACTTGCCAAGTTTTAAAGTATTATCAGGAGACAGTGGGTAAACTTCCAATAAGAAGCTCTTGTTGGATGTTTCTATCTTAAGCTCAATTTCACTGTTCCTTGCTTTCCTAACTTGCAAAGCGGGGATAGTAATGCCATTGACCCTTGAACAATGTGGCAGTTAGGGGCACCAACCCCCACAATAGTAAAAAATCTGTATATCACTTTTGACTTCCCCCAAAACTTAAGTTGTTTTTAGGTAACTTTAGGAGACTGGTTCCAAGACCCCCACGGAGATCAATCTCTGAGGATGCTCATGTCCCCTATGTAAAATGGTGCAGATGACTGCATACAGTCAGCCCTCTGCATCCTTGGATTCCTAACTGCAGACTGAAAATACTCTCCTCAATTCATGCTTGGTTGAATCTGTGGATACAACCACCAGGGATACGGAGGGTCAACTGTACATTCATTGAAAAAAAATCTGCATGTAAGTGGATTTACTCGGTTGAAGCCCGTGTTATCCAAGGGTAAACTGTATTTGCTGTATCTAATTCATGGGGATATGATGAGATGACATATTTGAAACACGGAGAATGTTGTACGTATTCCTATGTGTGACATACCCCGGGATATACAGATTTTGTTTCCACTGGCGTCAGAAGCAACGTAACTCTAAAGGGAGCAAACTGAAGTGTAATGCAGACAGAAGAGGACACAGAAGACTATGGGAAAGGTAGGCTGACTTCAAAAGGGAGTAAAAGGAAGTGATAGAGCCCTCATGGATTATTCCAGCAGTTACAAAAAGGGGCTCCAGCCTGTCCAAAGGCCTCCCTCTCGAAAGCTCTTCCCTTACAATCTCCACAGAACACCAGCCAAAGACTGGCGAAGCTCCTGAAGCAGCTCTGGTGCCGGGCAGACTGCTCTCCCCTCCCCTATCACAGCCCCACAGGCGGCCAAGGCTACTTGCCTAAGAAGTGCAAATGCCAGGCACATTTAAAAGAAGAAGCTCATCTGAATAATCATCACTTTTGGTCCCTTTACTCCAATTTTCTTTGGTCCCCTATCAGGCTGGGTCTCTGCCCTTCACCTGCCTCCCTGTACCCACTGACGCCTTTGCACCCTGCCACAGGCATGTCTGGTCTCCACACGTTCTGAAAACCCATATGGACTTAAGGGAGCTTATAGTAGAAGAAATATTAACACATTTAAAAAACCTTCCCCCTCATGGTGCAGTGGATTAGATGTACATATAACAACACGTATTTATCTTAGAAATAGTGCTTTGAGAGGGAAAAAACAAAGTACAAACAAGGTTCACTGACTGTAACAAATGTGCTCTTCTGGTGGGGGCAGTTGACAACGGGGAGGCTGCATGCACGGGTCAGGGGCAGCGGGTGGGGGTGGGAAATCTCCATTTTCCATTAAATTTTGCTGTGAACCCAAAACTGCTTAACAAAATAAAGTTTTTCAAAATAAAAAAAGAAAAGGAATTAAATCTCCATATAGTAATACTTATAAATATTTAAAATATATGCAAGCAAAGCAGTAAGAAAACACAGATACATAAAATACACATTAAATTGAATTAGTTACTTAAGTGGGAAGCAAGGGAGAAGTAGACTGGAAATAGGTTATGGGAACAAAATGGATGGACAGGGAGACAGACAGACACATAGATAAGCAAGAGAATAAACTGGCCCCGGTCAATAAAGAAAATTATCCGTGAACATATAAGTATGATTCACTCAACTCTCTTCATATAAATTCTAAAAATCAGTAAAAGGAAAAAAATTAAACAAGATTCCATTTTACATCAACCAAATTGACAAACTTAAGAAGACGTAACATCTCCTTTTGACGAAGGTGGTGGGAAGTAGGCACTCTCATGCCTTTCCAGTAGGAGTACAAATTGCAACTTTTAAGAGAGCAATATAGTAATATGTGTCAAAAACTTAAAAATGTACACATGTAGACTTGGACCAGAAATCACATGTCTATGAATTTACACTAATCAAATATATTTACTATAACTTCTATTAAAAATGTTCACCTCACGGTTATGTGTAATGGAAAAATCAGGAAGAAATGTCGGGCAATGGAGGGCTGGCTAAGTGCATTCTTGCAGAGCCCCCACAGATGGAAAGCTATGTAACAAAAATGATGCCGTAGTATCATAAATAACATGGAGAAGTGGCAATGAAACTCTATGTACAGTGTGATTTTACCTTTGAAAAAGAAATAAATGTGTGTATATATATATCTTTGTATACAACACACACACACACACACACACACACAAAACAGAAAAATTAGGAAGACAATCACCAAAATACTAACAGGAATGATTTGGGAGAGCTTGAGTCAGGGATTTTCACTGATTTTTTTTTTTTGTGTGCCTTAAATTTTACTTTTATCAAATTATTTTGGGGAATAAACATGAATTCATTAAGTATTTATGGGGAAAATTACTAAAGGAGGAAAATAAAAAGCCTATATATAGTCCTTTCCCGAAGGCACCTCCTAGGTAAATAGCTAGTTATCTATTAATCAGACTCCTGATGCAGCTGAATGATTTACTCGTCTTGGGTAACATATCGAATTTTTAGCAGGGTCTTCTGTAGACGTAGAGGTTGAACTGAAGGCAAGACTTCCCAGCTGAGGGAGGATTTGGCAGGTCTGCGTGGAGAGGCATGTACAAGCTGGCTGGCTCTTCATTGCTATGCAAGTCGGGATAAAGACAGGCCAGCTTACCGGGAACATCCATATCCTTTTTACCTCCTGCCCTTCTGCCTATACTCCTAAATATATGATGCAAGTACCGCCCCCCCGCCAAGGATTTTCAATGCAGTGACTACCCAGGCTAGCTCGATGAGTCTAATGGAACCCTCTCCACTGAGACCACTGGCCACTCACAGCTGCTCGCGCTCCCTGGGTTTTTCCTCAGCACCTGTTAATTAAATGGCTATTGATTTCTCCAGTGATGCCTTGAGTCTATCTGTGTACAGAAACTGAAGAACCAAAGGAGGGACCACCAACAAAAACCAAGCTTTTGATGGAGAGAGCTCTCAGACTTCCTGGCTGCTCTAGCAGAGCCTCCTCGGATCTGGGTAGCGATAACATAGGGGCGCTGTGAGCTCTGCAGGCGGCATAAAACCGGAGGGAAGGGTGGAACAGCGAGAGTGCTGGGATGGGAAAAGGGGAAGAGGAAGAATGTACGCCACACAGTCTAGCTGAAAAAACTGAGAACACTAGGAACTGGGCAGAGAGCCAGAAGACATGTCACTAGTTTGTAATCCACAGCTGAAATATTTGGGGATGCAGATTTGTCAGGAAGAATGGGATCTGTCTGGAAGATAAACTCCCTTGCATTTGTGGCAGGCTTTCTCTGCTGGTATGCGATCCTTTTGTTCTGCCACTTGTCTTTCGGCACACACAGCCGGGGTCTATGAGCAGCACAGACAGATGCCAAACACAGCCAGTCTCCTGTCACGGGGAAGGTCCCAGCAAAACACTGCCAGCTGCTTTTTCCTTCTTTTCTCTATATACCCTTGGCATGCACACCCAAACGGGAAGGGGACTTGGAATGCCACTGTCACCTGCTTCCCTGGGTCCAGTTTACTCAAGAAATGTCCATACAAGGAAGGCAATCCTGTGGTCCTCCCCTCTGTATGGCTTAAAGAGCCCATGGACACTCCCCAAGTTCCAATGACAGTTATTTTATAGATTCACCCTTATGACCCTGGCCAGGTGGCTCAATTGATTGGAGTATCATCCCATGCACCAAAAGGTTGTGGATTTGATCCATAGTCAGGGCAAATACCTAGGTTGTAGGATCAATCCCTGGCCAGGCCACATATAGGAGGCAACCGATCAATGTGTCTCTCTCACAGCAGTGTTTCTCTCTCTCTGTCTCTGTCTTTCTCTCTCTGTCTCTCTTTCTCTCTCTAAAATCAAGGAAAATATACCTAAGTGAAGATTTTAAAAAATTAGTCATGCTTCCAGCACTGACAAGGCACCCAACTATCTTAAGAGGGAAATTAGGGAAGAAAAAGAGGAGGGGAGAAAATAGAGATTCTGTCATCTTCCTCAGGCCACACCTAGCCAGGAACTGCTGACAGGGAGTAAATAATAGAAGCTCCATGGAAGACAGATCGCCTGAACGCCAGAGTCTAGGCATGCCTGTACATTCCTGTCCTTTCTCCGCCATGCAATGGCTTATCATACTTGTTTCAAACAAAAATGATTCCAGAGGCCTTATATGTACTGAGCAATGTGAGGAATTCAAAAGTATAAGACCTATCCCTGCCTCAATAAGCAGTCACGTCCTACAACATACCTTTTAAAATTGTCTTTACGGCACTGATAGTAATGAATTCAGAGAGCCAGTAAAAATCGGATTATCAAAATTGTTTACTTATTTACTGACACTCTTCTCCCAATGGGAAAGTTAAGTTCCTTAACCACGGGACACTTGTCAGTCGATTCACTGCTGTATTTCTGGTGCCTGAGACACTGAACAGGCTCAGCAAATCCTTGTTGAACAGTGTGGAGGAGACAGGAATGTCACTTGAAGCAATAAACCCCCTTTCCAAGGCCTTCAGCAACTGAGAGACCATAACTGCTCTAGAATGCCAGAGAGCATTTGAACAAAGCTAAGCAGAACAAAATGAGTGAAGACCAAGCGGTAGAATGCGCTAGGCCCTCAAAGTGAACGTGTAATCTGGCAATGAAATTGGGACTGACCCTCCGTTTCTGCGGGGGTAGGGGGTGGACCATGAAGAATACCTGCTTAACAATGACTATCGCAACAGGACAAGGAGGGCTCCTGTCTTCTCGAAAATTTCAGAAAAACAGTTTCACAAATGCCTTTGCCAAGAGGTCTGCCCCGGGCTTGGCTAGGCTGGGCAAATCCACAGGCTGGAACATAATGCCAAGACCCATTAGGTCCTTGCGGCTCTGGACCTGCACCCGAGGGGTTAGTGCTTCATTTCCACATGTGACTGGGCTGTGCTTGTCAACCACAGTTCCAACAAGTAATTAACCTTTAGAAGTTCCTCTGATCAAACCATAGCTTTTAAGTCTCAGCTAGGTCAGCATCCTGTATGTAAATTTTATGGGTTTTCTTATGCATTTTCCCTCTAAATATAGCATAATATTGGCTGAGAAACAAATAATTACAGTTTCTCATCATTTAATCTGAGCATTTAAAGAAAATGAAAGGATTGTAGCTTGTTGTGATGAGTACAGTAAACTGTTCTCTGCATCATATTTACTTCCCCATAACACATACAAGTAGATTTTATTTTAGATGAGACATGAACGGCACAACTCTTTGTTTTTTTAATGCAGGCTATTCAGTTTTGGTTCCCATAAACTGAAGAATAAAGGAACAGATACGATAATGACAAAAGCTGTCTTTTGACAGACTTACACCATGTGCAAGGCAAAATATATTTACATTTTCAAACATCTCTTCTAACTCCATAATAATGGTTTGAAATAGATAATATCATCCCCATTTTAGAGTTGAGGAAATTGAGGCTCAAAGAGATTAAGGGACTTGCTCCAAACCCCACAGCAAC